>VSMD01120353.1:0-35271 GCA_008750895.1 Mirza zaza
GCCGCCTCGGGGCGGGAGCGGACGGCGTCCTCAGAGCCCGAGACGTCCCCGGAGGAGAAAGCCGGGCGCCACCTCCGCGGCCCGGGAGGGGCCTGGGGCGGGGGCCGCGCAGGCGCACAGCACAGCCTCCCCAGGGCGCGCCGGGCTGAGTTCAGCCCCCTCGCCGGGCACCGCGGAGCCCGCCGTCCGTGCTGCCGGCCGGGAAGCCGCGAGCCCGCCGCGCTTCGAATGCGGCGTGTGCCCGAGAAGGTTCCGCTACGCGTCTCAGCTCCTCGCCCACCAGCGCACGCACACGGGAGAGCGGCCCTTCCGGTGCGCCTGCGGGAAGGGCTTCCTGCAGCGCTCCGACCTGCGAGTGCACGCGCGCACCCACACGGGGGAGAGGCCCTACGCGTGCGGCGTCTGCCGCCGGACCTTCGCCCACCAGTCCACCCTGAACGGCCACAGCAGGGTCCACACCAGAGAGAGGCCGCACGCCTGTGACTTCTGCCCGAAGACCTTCAACCACAGGGGGAACCTCAACGTGCACCGGCGCATCCACTTGGGACTGAGGCCCTTCGAGTGTCCCGAGTGCACGGGGACCTTCCGACAGCTGGGCACTTTCAAACGCCACCTGAACACTCACCGGAAACGGCCTCCCGACGACTCCGCCATCAGACCCGCCTCTGGCCCCAAGAGCGAAGCCGAAGCGAATGACGAGTTGTGAGCCGTCTTGTACAGAACTGTGACATCCAAGCACTTAGCAGGGTTTCTGGGTCACAGTGGGAATCTACATTCCAATCACCAGGGGCTGTCAGTAAATACGTGTCCTCCCTGTTGAGTTAGTTTCCTGTGTCATTATGTCTAGTGTTTTCTTCCTTATTCGTTTATTTTGGTTTATGTTGCTGTCCTTCTAATGCACAACTCTCGTTTGTGTCGATGTTTCATAACAAAACTGGGGCTGGACCTGCCATGGTGGTGGGCGCCTATAGGCCCACCTACTCCAAGGCTGACTTGAAGGATCACGGGAGCCCAGGTGTTCCAGGTGCAGCTGGGCAACATGGCAAGACCCCAGCCCCACAGAACAGTAAAAACTGAGGCTGTTGCTTAACCGCTTTTTACCCGGTACCCATTATTATTGTTAAGTGGGGTTATCTGAGCAGGGTAGACAGCTTCAATACACAACGCCTAGTGGAACCTGCATTTCAGAACAACACAATTTGTTTTAGTGTTGTGCTCTAACTTTTTCCTTCTTTAAGAATCTCAACTTTCATTAGGAATTCTGTATTACTTTTAATGTTCTTTTCTATAAAGCAGTTCTAGGCTGACAGCAATCGAGTGGACAGTACGGTGAGTCCCCACACACCCTGCCCGTGCACAGCATCCCCACTGCTGACGCCCCCGCAGGAGTGGAACGTGTGTTACAATGGACAGACTGGCACTGACACGTCATTGTCAGACAAAGCCCACGGGTTTGCGTTGGATTTCCTTGTGGGTGTTGTGCGTTCTGTGGGTGGGACAGGAGTCTAATGACGTGTATCCGTCGCCGTGGTGTTGTACGGAAGAGTTTCACTGCCCTAGAAATCCTGGAAGGGGTTTGCAGCTTTGTTTTCACCTAAGTGTCCACCTTGAGCCACGAATAGTGCAGCAGCAGGAAAGCGGGAAGTACAACTTCCACGCAAATGGAACCGCACACGTAAAATACCCGAAGGAGGAGGGTTAGACTTGGGAGGTTCTGAAATGAAACCAACACAAAGGGGAATGAGGTAGACCTAGGCCAGGGAGTTTCGATCCCGGCAGGCTGTTAAATTCCTCAGGAGCTCTCTGAATGCCTTGAAAAGCCTTTTTTGGAGCAGCAGTCCCCACTTTGTCAGCAGGGATGGCTTTCAGGGATGACAGTTTTTCCAGGGAGTAAGGAGGGTGGGGTGGTTTCGGGACGGTTCCCGTGCATTACATTTACTGTGCACTTCATTTCTATTATTATCACAGTGTGTTATATGACGAAATAATTATACAACTCCCCATAGGTTGGGGACCCCTTCTGGGAGGTCTCAGCAGAAAAGTGACAGATGTTCTTTGCAGGAAATTTATTTAAAAGGGTTGATGCTTAATGGGTCAAAGCAGAGGTATCTTGCTTATATGAACTAGCGCAGATAAATTGCTTTTGGTTTTGCGGGACTGTCTTAACTTCAGGAGAGCAACGTGAACGTGAGGCCTCGTAACTGGGGACCCTGGATGGAGACCCGGACCTCGGTGAACGCGCCCACCGCGTCCTCCTGCACGCAGCCCTGCGCGGCCCCTCCGCCCCTGCAGCGTGGCCCCACCTGCGCGGCCAGGGAGAGGAGGGGTGCACCCTGGGGCCTCCCCCGTCCCTTGTGCTGCCACCTGTGAGTTTTAGGTGGAAGGACAGTGAGCAGGTGTCCGTGACCTCAGGCTGTCAGTGGGAGCGGGGGACTGTCACCACCAACGTCTGGGAACACAAGGGAAGCGCCCCAGACTCGTGTCTGCACACAGGGCTCCTTCCAGGCCTGCCCTTTGAGCTGGCTGGTTTGGGCAAAGCCCTCCACCTTGCTGCGCCGAGAGTCCATCTGCAGAAGCCCACAAGGAACGAGGGCCCCCAGGAATCCAGTCCCGAGCCAGGCCACACTATGAGTTAGACTGCATGGCGGTGGGCTGGGGGCATTTGCACTGGAGGGTGACAGTCGTCCTGCTGGCCTGGGACTGTGGGGTCTCCTGGGAGGAGGGAATCCCAGAGCTGATACTGGACCTTTGGGGGCAGACCTAGTCACTGTAGTTACAATGAAAACAAAATAAAGGTTCAACCAAAATACCATGCAAACGCTTAGTCCGCCGTGTCCTTGCAGACTCAGAGAAAGCATTTGCGGTCATGCACCCCAAGATGACATTTGCACCAGTGGCAGACCACATATGCGCCGGTGGTCCCGCGGGAGTATAACACTGTGTGTTTGCTGTGTCTGTCCTATGCTGAGGTACGTTTAGCTGCACAAACACTGACCACAGTGTTACAGTGGCCATCAGCGCTCGGCACAGCACCGGCCGGTGCAGGTGGCAGCCCAGACCCACAGGCTGCACCAGGCAGCCTAGCTGTGTGGTAGCCTACCAGGTGTTTAATAATGTTTGTGATTCCACAGGTGGAATGCATCCAAAAATAAAAGGAGACATATTAAAAATTAGAAGGTAATAAATTGTTTTTGAATGAGGACAAACCCCTTCACATACCGCCGTCCTCCCTGCCTCTGCTGTGGCCTCTGGCATTAACCTAAGCACGCGAAGTGGTCGCCTCGCACACTTGCTCCTCCCTGGGCCATGGAACTCGGCAGGGCAGGGCCCCGTGCGGCTTTTGCCTCCTCGAGCCCCGAGCCCCTGACTCTGCATCGAAGGGCAGACGTGAGCAGGCCCGCCAACATTTGTGTCTTCCCACAGGCCAGACTTATGAACGCTCCTTCAGCCATCAAAGCCACCAGCTCCATGGAGCTCCCAGGAGGCCCTTCTCCCCATACTGCCCGCCATGCGCAGTGAGAGCCAGGGCGCACGGGCGGGGATCAGCCCGCAGCACGGCAACACTGCAAACCACGCGCAGCAGCTACAAAGGTTATAGATTAAAATCCCCACATCACACACAGTGCCATTTCACACTGAGCGCAAAGGAACTGGGAAACAGGGTGAATGGACCAGTCCAAGGAGAGTGACAGGGACAAGGCGGGTGCCCTGGGCTGGCGCAGACGGGCAACAGTGTCTTGCAAGGCAGTCTTTGATTTGGGCTGAACCTTCGGCAGCAGATGCCGAGTGCTGACCACAAGTGGCAGCAAGACACTCTCTATAGAGATGACCATGCCTAGCTGGTGAAGTCCTGCTCTTTTCACCCCCTTGAGTCCTCTGGTGAGGACCAATGGCAAAGGGCTACGCCCTTGTCCGGTCAGACCTAGTCTCTACTGATCAGGGCACACTTGGTGCCCGCCTGCACGACCCTTTGCAGACGTGAGGTGGAGTCACGTATGTCAGGGGCGCTCTCTGCACTGTGGGATTCTCATGTGTTGGTTTGAAAGTTTTCCTCGACATGTGAAGGAACGATTTCTCCAAAAGCAACGCACAGCCCTCACTGCCATTCTGTTTGCTTTTATCTGAGATTTTAATCCAAAATGGAGGTGGTGGTGTCAGAGGGGCTGGGCGGGCAGGACTTGGGCCCCAGCTACGTGCACGCCCGGGTGAAATTGTTACAGCAACACGGGCTGTTTGCCCGCCGTGCAGTGGTCAGACCAACACACCGAGACAGCAGAGGAGCAGAGAGTTTAATAATGGTTGGGCAGCCGAAGGAGGGGACTGGATGAGCCCTGCCAACCCGTCTCCCCAAAGACTCTGGGCTGAGGTTTGTAGGGGAATTTTGGTGGGCAGCGCCTAGGGCATCAGCACAACTGACTGACCGGGGGGTGAAACACCAGGGTGTAGGATCTGCATCTTTGCGCTGAGTCAGTTCTTTAGCAGGTCTGCAAAGTGTCTTGGGAAACAGTCTTGGGTTTAACAAGGAAGACGTTTTCTTTTTCTTTGTTTCTTTCTTTCTTTTATTTATTTATTTTATATTTTAGTTTGACCATGAACCAGTGAAGGAGGGAAGCCGTTTTCTACAGGAGTGACTATGGGCAGTTGTAGTGATAGGGAGAAGGCCCCGCCCGGGGTCCTGAGGCAAAACCCAGTGCTGACTGGATACATGTGAAGCTCAAGGCTGATCCTACTAATCCCGCCATTAATTGGATATTGGTTATGTGTAACCCCAAGAAGTGTATAAAACTAGAGAGAAATAAGGAAGTGGTGCTCAGGATTTGGTGGCACGCCCCTCTGAGCCCACAGGCGAATAAAGGCTGATTCTCCAACCATCTGGGTGCCGCTCGGTTCTTTCCTGGTCAGGTGCTGTAACACCTGCCGGCGCAGGAGGACTGTGTGACAAAGTGCTGCATGACTCTTGAGCAGTAAGCAGCTGTAAGGGGGTGGGCCCGGGGCTAGAGCGAGTGAGTGCTTAGCTGTGCTTCTTCCAGACGTATGCCCTCGTTAACATCCCAGCGACTTGGATTTAGTTCATTTTACAAGGATGGTTTCAGAGTTTGACCTGCTGAGCTGGGCCGTCCGCAAACCTGCTGAAGAAGCAGCTGCCTGTGTAGGCACCGGGCTGACCGCGAACGTCCTCAGGCCACGCAGTGCCCCATGCACCTGGTCGGCTGTCACTCAGCCATGGCCAGTCCTCAACTGAGCTAAAATTTCCCACATGTGTGAACTTGCAGGAGACTTTCACGAGCCCCTGCCTAGCCTCTCCTGTCTTCCAAATTGCAATTCATGAAAAAAAAATGCCTTCTCTTTTGTTTGCTGCTCTCCAGCGTTGATTTCATTAGTTGGCATATGACTTTCCTTTTTAAGGGGTATGACATTGTGAAATATATATTTGGTTTTGGCCGTTGTCCCTGGTTCCTGGCATACAACTTTTAAAATCCTTAGAGCCTCCCAAGTGATGAATGTCTTGGTGTGCTAATGATTGACAGTTGCCCGCAGCCCCTAGGCAGCTTCAGGGTGGGGTTGCTCACCCAGAGACCAAGGAGGGTTGCAGGGTGGGGACTTCTAGCCCTACTCCAGCCTCCAGGGAGGGGAGAGGGGCTGGAGGTTGACTTGATCAGCAGTGGCCCCTGGTTCATTCAATCAATCATGCCCATGTAATGAAGCCTCCGTAAAAACCCCAAAAGGGTGCACGCGTGGGGCTTCTGGACAGCAGAACAGGAGGAGGTTCCTGGAGGGTCTCGCCCCTGGGTGGGCGTGGAAGCTGCTTGTCCCTCCCACACACCACACCCTACACATCTCTTCATCTGCACCTTTTGTAATATCCTTTATGATGAACCGGTAACGCTAAGCAGGTGTTTCCCTAAGTTCTGTGAGCAGCTCTAGCAAATTAATCGAGTGCAAGGAGAGGGTTTTGGGAACCCTGATTGATAGCCAGTCGGTCAGGAACAAGGTAAACCTGAGGCCGGCGACTGGCATTGACAGGGGGGGTCAGTCTTGTGGGATCTGATGCCATCTCCAGGCAGAGGGTGTTGGAATTGAACTGGAGGACCTTCAGCTGGTCCACTAAAACTGAGTGAGTTTTGCCTGCGTTGTGGGGGGAAGCACATTCATTCATTCATTCGTTTTACAGCTTTATTGAGGTGTAATTGATATACATATGATCAATCATAATCAATTAGTTGAATAAACATCCATATATTCAACGCACACAATTTCGCTAGTCTGGACATACGCAAACACCCATGACACCAAAGCCACGGCCAACGTAATAAACACAGCCGTCACCTCCAGAAGTCTCCTCATGTCCTCTTGCTTGTACATGTGCGTCTGTGTGTGTGTCTGTGACAAGATCCTTAACGTAAGACCTGCCCTCTTCACAAAGCTTTAAGTGCACAACACGGCACTGTTAACTGTAGGCATTGTGCCATAGAGCTGATCTCTGGAACTTACTCATCTGGTACGGCTATGACTTGATACCCACTGAATAACAGCGCCCATGTCCCTCCTCCTTCCTCTGGCGACCACCGCTCTACTTTCTGCTTCCACCAGTTTGGCTATTTCCACCAGTTTGGCTATTTCAGACACCCCCCACGTGTGGGACGGGCAGTATCTGTCCTTCTGTGCCTGGCTTCTTTCACTTAACGCATGTCATCTTCCATCTTGTCTAAATGGCAGGATTTTTTTAATTTTTTAAGTCTGATAATATTGCATTGTGTATATATGGCACATTTTCTTTATTCACCCATTGGTGGACACTTGGGTTGGCCCACATCTTGTCTACCGTGAACAGGGCCGCAATAAACACGGAGTACAGACACCCTTCAACACACTGGCTCCTCTCCTTTGGGTACGCGCGCCCAGAGTGGGACTGCCGGATCACACGGCAGCTCCATTTTCAGTTTCCTACGGAGCTCCCATGCTGAGAGCGACTGCGGCATTCTACGTTCCCACCGACGGTGCACAGGGGCCGGTGGCTCCACAAGCCCCAACCCCTGTTGCCTTTGGCACCGCAGCCGCGACCGCCCGAACAGCTCCGGCCTGTCCTCCTCCTGAACTGCGCTCCGAGGTCCGCGCGTCTCCGGGCGCTGCAAGCTCAGCGCGGTGTGACGCCGTTGCCCTCCACCCGCTGACGCGTCCTCCCGAGTCTGCCTTCCCCACAGCACCTCCAGGCATTGGTTTTCTGCGTCCAAACTGGTGTCATTCTCTGAGCAGCCTCCCTCTCCTTTACCCTGAGTCCACCTGATGGGGACATCCGTGGATCCCGCCCGCCAACAGCGATGGGGATCTGAGCCGCGTCCCCCGCGCAGTCACCACCCCGCACCGCCCCCGCGCATGGAGCCGCAGTGGCTTCCGCTCCACGCAGCCCCCACGTGATCTCCGGAAACATCAGCCAAGCATTCCACCTCCCTGCTCTCGAGTCTCCCCGGCTCGCAACACCGGGACGAGCCCCAAGTCCTTCCCCTTGGTCTCGGGTCTGTCCTCCAGTGCCGTCTCCCTCCTCACTGCGCTCTCAGGTGTCGCCGCGCCAGGTGCTCTTAGGATCCGATCGGGGCTCTGCGCATGATGTCCCCCACCCCCGTCAGGAATGCTCCGCCCCTGTGGACGCGGCTCACGCTCACACTTGATCCGGATCTCAAGGAAGTGATCGGTTCATCAGAGAAGTGGGCCCTGTGCCCGTCAGCGGCACCCACTCCCGCTACTATAGCTTCTCAACACCGGGTGCTCCACGCCGGCGTGCGGGCCGGGTGGTCCCGCTGCAGCCTGTCCTGTGCGTGTCGGCATGCTGAGCAGCATATCCCCGCCCGCCCGACACATGCGGGGAGCACCCTCAGCTCTCACAGCCAGGAATGTCCACAGACACGCCGAGCGTGGGCAACCATCACAAGACTCATCTGTTTGTATGCAAACTATTTACCACTGCCAGACAAATGCATTTATTTGCTTACTTCCTTTTTGTTGGCCTTTACCTACCATACAGTGTAAGCGCCAGAAGGTCCAAGACTGTTGTATTTACTGCATCAGCTTTTATTTTATATTTTATTTTATTTTATTTTTTTATTTTATTTTATACAGAATCTCGCTTTGTTGCCCAGGCTAGAGTGAGTGCCATGGCATCAGCCTAGCTCACAGTAGCCTCAGACTCCTGGGCTCAAAAAATCCTCCTGCCTCGCCTCCTGAGTAGCTGGGACTACAGGCATGTGCCACCGTGCCTGGCTAATTTTTTCTATCTGTATTAGTTGGCCAATTAATTTCTTTCTATTTATAGTAGAGACAGGGTCTTGCTCTTGCTCAGGCTGGATTCGAACTCCTGACCTCGAGTAGTACTCCATGGTATACATATACCACATTTTATTAATCCACTCATGTATTGATGGGCACTTGGGCTGTTTCCACATCATTGCAATTGTGAATTGTGCTGCTATAAACATTCAAATGCAGATGTCTTTTTATAGAGTGTCTTTTGTTCTTTTGGGTAGATGCCCAATAACGGGATTGCTGGATCAAATGGTAGCTCCACTTGTATCTTTTAAAGGAGTCACCATATTGCTTTCCACAGAGGTTGCCCTAGTTTGCAGTCCCACTAGAAGTGTAGGAGTGTTCCTATCTCTTCGTATCCACACCATTTATTGTTTTGGGACTTTTTCATAAAGGCCATTCTCACTGGAGATGAGTGATATCTCATGGTTTTGATTTGCATTTCCCTCATTAGTAGAGATGTTGAGCATTTTTTCATATGTTTGTTGGCCATTATTCTGTCTTCTTTTGAAAAGTTTCTGTTATGTTCTTTGCCCACTTTTTGATAGGGTTGTTTGATTTTTCCTTGCTGATTTGTTGATCTTTTCCTACCATACAGTGTAAGCACCAGAAGGTCCAAGGCTTTGTTGTATTAGTTGTTCTTATTTACTTAGTTGTTGTATTTACTGCATCAGCATTTATTTATTTTATTTTTAAAATTTATTTATTTTATTTTATTCCCGAGTTCTAAATAGATTCTAGTTATCAGCCCTTTATCGGATGTGTAGCTTGTGAAAATTTTCTCCCATTCTGTAGGTTGTCTGTTTGCTCTCATCACAGTTTCTTTGGCTGTGCAGAAGCTTTTTAATTTGATCACGTCTCATTTATTTATTTTTGTTGTTGCTGTGATTGCCTTTAGGGTCTTCTTCGTAAATTCTTAACCTAGGCCAATGTCTAGAAGAGTATTTCCAACGTTTTCCTCTAGAATTCTAATAGTTTCACACCTTAGGTTTAATTCTGTTACCCAGTGTGAGATGACTTTTGTGAGATGTGAAAGGTGTGGGTTCTGTTTCAGTCTTCTACATGTGGCTATCCAGTTTTCCCAGCACCATTTATTGAATAAGCATTCTTTTCCCAAGTGTATATTTTTGTCTGCTTTGTCAAAGATTAAATGGCTATATGAGGATGGTTTTATGTCTGGGTTCTCTGTTCTGTTCCACTGGTCAATGTCCCTGTTCTTGTGCCAGTCCCAAGCTATTTTAATTGCTATAGCCTTGTAATATAGTTTGAAGTCTGGTAAATTGATACCTCCCATTTTGTTTTTATTGCCTAGGATTGCTTTAGCTACACAAGGTCTTCTCTGGCTCCATACGAAGCATGAAATTATTTTTTTTATATCTGTGAAAAATGATGTTGGGATTTTAATAGGGATTGCATCGACTCTGTAAATCACTTTGGGTAGTATAGACATTTTAACAATGTTGAGTCTGCTGACCCACAAGCACGGTATGGTATTCCACCTGTTTACATCCTCTGCTATTTCCTTCTACAGTGTTTCATAGTTCTCCCTGTAGAGGTCTTTTACCTCCTTAGTTAAATATATTCCTATGTACTTTATTTTCTTTGTTGCTATTGTGAAGGATATTGAGTCTTTGATTTTGTTGTCAGTTTGACTGTTATTGGCGTATATGAATGCCTCTGATTTCTGTGTATTGATTTTGTATACTGAGACTCTACTGAATTCATTTATCAATTCAAGGAGTCTCTTGGTTAAATACTTTGGGTTTTCTATATATAATGTCATATCATCAGCAAAGAGTGAGAATTTGATCTCTTCTGCCCTCATTCGGATGCCCTTAATTCTACTCTCTTGTCTGATTGCTACATCAAGGACTTCCAGCACTATGTTCAATAGAAGTGGAGATAGTGGCAACCTTCCCTTGTTCCAGTTCTAAGTTGGAATGCTTTCAGTTTTTCCTCATTCAGTATGACGTTGGCTGTGGGTTTGTCATATATGGCTTGTATCATTCTTAGGTAGCCCTGTCTATGCCTATTTTGTTAAGTGTTCTTATCATAAAAGGGTGTTTAATTTTGTCAAATGCTTTTTCTGTGTCTATTGAGAGGATCATATGGTCTTTGTTTTTGCTTCTGTTTATATGGTGAATTACATTTATAGATTTGCATATGTTGAACCATCCCTGAATTTCTAGGATGAAGCCCACTTGGTGTCATGGATTACTTTCTTGATAAGCACCTGGATTCTGTTAGCTAGGATTTTGTTGAGAATTTTTGCATCTATATTCATAAAGGATATTGGTCTGTAGTTTTCTTTTTTTGTTGCATCCTTTCCTGGTTTTGGCATCAGGGTTATGTTGGCTTCATAAAATGTGTTGGGGAGATTTCCATCCTTCTCAGTGTTGTGAAATAATTTCTGGGCCGGGCGCGGTGGCTCAAGCCTGTAATCCTAGCTCTCTGGGAGGCCGAGGTGGGCGGATCGTTTAGAGCTCAGGAGTTCGAGACCAGCCTGAGCAAGAGCGAGACCCCATCTCTACTATAAATAGAAAGAAATTAATTGGCCAACTAAAATATATATATAGAAAAAAAAATTAGCCGGGCATGGTGGCGCATGCCTGTAGTCCCAGCTACTTGGGAGGCTGAGGCAGCAGGATTGCTTGAGCCCAGGAGTTTGAGGCGCTGTGAGCTAGGCTGATGCCATGGCACTCACTCTAGCCTGGGCAATAAAGTGAAACTCTGTCTCAAAAAAAAAAAATAAAAAATAATTTCTGCAGGATAGACACCAGTTCTTCTTTGTAGGTGTGGTAAAATTTGGGTGTGAAACAATCTTGTCTGGGACTTTTCTTTTTAGGAAGTTTTCTTATTGCTGTTTCAATTTCAGTACTTGATATTGGTCTGTTCAGGAATTCTATTTCTTCCTGGATGAGCCTAGGGAGGCTGTGTGTTTTCTAAGAATTTGTCCATTTCCTCCACATTTTCCAATTTGTGTGCATAAAGGTTTTCGTAGTATTCATAAATTATATCTTGTATCTCCATGGCATCAGTTGTAATTTCTCCTTTATTTTTCTGATGGAACTTATTAGAGATTTTTCTTTTCTGCTTTTTGTTAGTCTAGCCAAATTTGTGTCAATTTTGTTTATTTTTTCAAAGAACAAACTTTTTGTTTTATTAATCTTCTGTATAGTTTCCCTGTTGTCAATTTCATTTATCTGATTTGATCTTATTGATTTCACTTCTTCTGCTGGGTTTTGGGTTAGTCTGTTCTTCTTTTTCTAGCTCTTTGAATAGATTCATTGGATTGTCTATTTGTGGTCTTTCTGACTTTTGGATATAGGCATTTATGGAAATAAACTTTCCTCTAAGGACTGCCTTAGCCATGTCCCACAGATTTTGATAACTTGTGTCTCCTTTGTCATTTAGTTCAAAGAATCTTTTGATTTCCATCTTGATTTCCTCATTTATGAAGTCATTGTTCAGCAGAAGGTTGTTTAGTTTCCATGATGTTGTGTAGAAATGAGAGTTTCTATTAGGGTAGACTTCTACTTTTATTCCATTGTGATCTGAAAAGATACATGGTATAATTTCTATTTAAAAAAATTTTTTGAAACATCTTTGTGTCCTAGGATATGGTCAATCTTAGAGAATGTCCCATGAGCTTATGAGAACATATGTATATTCAGTGGTTTGGGGGTAGAATGTCCTGTAAATGTCAGCCAGGCCCATTTGTTCTAGAATTCTGTTTAAGTCAATTATTTCTTTGTTAATTTTCTGTTTGGAGGATCTGTCCTGTACTGTCAGCAGGGTATTGAAGTCTCTGGCTATTATGGTGTTGTTATTTAATTTATCAATTTGTTTAGATCAAGTAGAGCTTGCTTTATGAATCTGGGTGCACCTAAGTTGGGTGCATACATATTTAGAATTGTTATTTCTTGTTGTCGAACTGTACCCTTCACCATTATATAATGACCTTCTCTGTCTTTCATTACTTGTGTTTATTTAAAAACTAAGTTCTCTGAAATCAAAACTGCCACACCAGTCTTCTTTTGGCTTCCGTTTGCTTAAAATATTGATTTCCACCCCTTTACGTTTAGTCTAACTGCATCCTTGCAGGTTAGATGTGTTTCCCGAAGACAGCAGATACTGGGCTTGTATTTTTTTTATCCATTCGGCCAGCCTATGTCTCTTGACATAGTTCAAGCCATTCACATTTATTAAGATAACTGATAGGTGGGGCAGATTTCTGTTCATTCTGTTGGGTTGAACTTTGTTGCTTTGTTTTCTCTCTTGAGCCATTGTGGTATCTGGCCTTTGATCTTTAGCTTTTGAGTAGTTTTACATTCATGAGTGTTTATTGTGCTGATCTGTGTGTAACACTGTTTTGAGTACTTCTTGGAGGGCTGATCTTGTCTTGATGAATTCCCTCAGTCTTTGCTTACCTGAGAATGTCTTTATTTCTCCTTCACATACAACACTTAGTTTTTCAGGGTACAAGAATCTAGGCTGAGTATTATTCTGTTTCAGAAGAGTGAGAATGGGACCCCAGTCTCTCTCCTTGCTTATAACATTTCAGTAGAGAAGTCTGCCATTATTCAGATTAGCTTTCCTTTGTATGTTACTTGCTTCTTTCGCCATACAGGCAGTAGAAGGGCCTCTTTAGTTGATATTTTGGTCAGTCTGATGACTGCATGTTGTCGTGTCTTCCTATTTGCATTGAATCTCCCAAGGGTCCTTTGAGCCTTTTGTACTTGGATATGTAGAATTTTAGCAAGGCCTGGAAAATTTTCCTCTTTTATATCTTCAAATAGCTTATCCAACCCTTGAGTGTTTTCTTCTTCCCCTTTGGGAATCTCCATAACCCTGACATTAGGTTTCTTCACATAATCTCAAATCTCTTGTAGGCTTTGCTCTTTTCTCTTATTTCTCTGTTCTATCTCTGTGACTGACTTATTTAATTAGAAGATATTATCTTGAATCTCTGAGATTCTTTCTTCTGTTTATAATCTACCCTGTTCTTGAGGCTTTCCACTGTGTTTTTTAGTTCCCTGAGTAGATTCTTCATTTCCAGGAGTTTGGTTTGATTTTTCTTTAATATTTCAATTTCTTTAGAGAATTTTTCTTCCAGAGCCTAGATTTTTGTATGTGTGTGGGTTTTTTTGTGTTGATTATCCATTTTTTCTTGCATGTCATTAGGTTTTCTTACATTCCATGTTTGAGATTCTTCTTCTGTCATTTTAGTGTTCTGACTTTGGTTAATGTCCCCTTCTCGGGAGCTGGTGTTCCGCTTTGGGGGGTGTGCATTCTGTTTGCTTCTTCATACTTCCAGAGTTCTTTCACTGATTCCTTCCCATCTGGATCAGTTGTTGGTCCTTACCTTTAGATTTTTGTTGGAATAATGACATGAAACGCCCTGATTAGTCTCTGAGCCAGTAGGTGGTGTTTGTGGGTGAGAGTCGTCCACACCCTATATGATGAGTCAGTAGATGCAGTAAAACGGTGTGCAGAATGACCTCCCTGTTAGTAGGTGGCACTTACTGGGAGGAGCAGGATGCAGTGATGTTTTGGGGTCCTATAACCAGCTCTTTTTCCTTTGGAGAGGCACTCTTATGCCTCACATGGTGGGTGGGGCCCTGGGACTTCCAGATGTGTCCTTATTATACACCTCAGTGAGGGCAGGTCTGGGAGTGAGTCTGGGTGGAGCTGGGTTGGGTAAGCCTGCCCTCAAGAGCCACAAATGCTATTAACAGGGGTCAAAGGTCTTTTCTCTGCTTCTGGCCAAAGCTGTCAGGGAGGGCCTGGAATGTCCCCACTCAGCTGAAAAGTCTGCATGTGGGGGTGGGGCTGTCCAAGACCTACAGTCTGGAGCAGATCTTGCTCCTTTCTGCTCTCCCCCACTCCGCAGCTTCTCCTGGGCCTCTGCCAGCAGGCAGGACCTCACAACAGCGGGTCTCCCCTAGCTGTGATGTGGGCCAGGAGGTTCCCTGCGCAGGATCACAACCTGGATGGGCACACGGCCCTCCTATGGGAGGAGGGTTGCCCCTGAAGCACGCTGGTCTACCCCTGAAGGCACACACACAAATAGGCTTATTCATAAATATCCCTTCTGTGCCCCTGGGCAATGCGATTGAGACATGGGTGCACAGGATCTGGTCTGCAGGTCTGACTGTTGGGCCCCGGAGTTCGATCACTGACCCCTCCAGGGAGAGGAGTGCCAGTCCTAAGTCATCCACGGGGTGCCCAAGCTGGATCAATGTCTCTCCGCCTCTGCCCCATTCTCCTGGAGTCACCAAGCCAGCAGCATCTGGGAAGGCTGGTGGGTAGGGAGCTCACAGTCTCAGTACCCCTCAGTCAGCTGTAGGTCCCCAAAAGGGAAGGTCCCATTCCCTGGAGATGTCTCCAGGTGGTGGCTAAATTGTCTCTCTTGGCAGCTGCGGATAGGGAAGCGGGAGGGGAGAGTGGAGCAATATGGCACCTGCCGGTCAGCCCGGGTCTGCACGTGGGGAGGTGCCCTGAGGGAGCTGGGAGCCTGGTGTCCCATCTGCAGGAGGCTCACTGCTCACTGGCAGCACTCTGGGCTGGTGATAGCAGGTCTCTCCAACTGCCGGGAGCCCACCAGCAGTCCAAGATGCAAAGGAGGGAAAAACTAACTGCTCCACCTACCCTTGTCTCTAGTCTCCAAACCTCTCTGGGTTCTTTCTGTTTCCAATTCTCCTCCGCAACTTCTTCCCATGGAGTCTCCTGTAGCCAGGTACCCTTCCTTCCAACTCTTATGCGATGTTAGTTTGTCTGCTTATTTATTCTTTTCACTTTCTTCTAAAATCTGTCTTTTTTGCAGAGACACTCTGGCTGGCGGTTTTTCTCGTCTGCCATCTTGTCCCTCCTCCCTCCAGAGAGGAATATATTGTGATTAACTATAGTCACCACGGCATGTACAATAGATCTCTTGAACTTACTCCTCCTGTCGAACTGAAATTTTGTATCCTTTGACAAACATCCCCTTTTCCCCAATCGCATCACCCTCAGAGTTTGGCTGTTTTAGAGTCCACATGCAAGATGTAGTATTTGCCTTTCTCTGCCTGGCATATTTCACTTGGCGTAATGTCCTCCAGTTTCACCCATGTTGTTCTAAATGACAGGATGTTCTTTTCTAAGGCTGAATAGTATGTGCTGTGTATATGCATCACCATTTCTTTCCCCACTCATCTGCTGATGGACAATTGAGTTGATCCATGTCTTGGCTACTGTGAATAGTGCTGCAGTAAACATGGGTGCAGAGCTCTCTTTGACATACTTACTTTGTATCCTTTGGAGAGGTATCCAGTGGTGGGATTGCTGGGACATACAGTGAACAAATGGCAAATTTTATGTTATTTATTATACCACAATTTATAAAAGAAATGTGCCTGCTTGGATTCACTGATAGGAAATTCCCTTTTGCAGAACGTTTGTGTTGCGCCCAGCACTGACCCTAGGAATGCAGAGGACAGTGAAGGGGGAGCCAGTCCCACACACGGTAGACGTGGTTCCACGACAGGGACCCACCTGCCACCCCAGCCTGTGCCAGTCCAGGGTTGACATGCGGGCTCTGTGGGGCCTGGGGGTCTGGCCCACAGCCAGAGCAGTGGGCTGAGCCCCCAGCCCAGGCTGCGGGAAGGCAGACAGCAGCCTGGGGGCCACGCCCAGATCCCATCCTGAGCTGAATCTTGGGGAGAGACAAAAGATTAGTTTGGTCACGAGGAGATATCACGTCACACCCATTAGCATGGCTACTACGAAAACAAAAAGGGAAATATAAAATAACAAGTGTTGATGAGGATGGGGGGAAATGCGGAGAAATCAGAACCCTTGTGCACCACTGATGGGAATGCAAAATGGGGCAGCCCTTATGGAAAACGGTATGATGGTTCCTCATAAAAAATTAAAAATTAAAATTAAAAATAACAACCCCATTTCTGGGTGTGTGCGCAAAGGAATTGAAAGCAAGACCTCAAACAGCTATCTGCACACTCACGCTCACAGCAGCAGCAAAGAGGTGGGAGCAGCCGAGCGCCCACTGGCGAACGCACGCCTGAGCAGAACGCGCTCTGCCCGCGCACGGGACTGCTGCTCAGCCTTGGAAAGACATTCTGCCACATGCTACAGCATGGATGAATCTTGAGGACATGATTCTAAGTGAAATAAACCTGCTGTGTGGTTTCACTTAAATGTGGTTTCAAGAGTAGTCAGATTCATAGACACAGAAAGTATTAATAGAGCAGTGGTTGCCAGGGCCTGTGGGGGAGGGAGGAGGGTAGTTTTTTCATGGGCACAGAGTTTCAGTTTTGCAAGACGAAAAGCGTTCTAGAGATAGACTGCGGTGGTGGCTGCGCTACAAAGTGAATGCACTTAACACTGCTAAACAGAACACTTAATGGTTAAGATGGTCAATTTTGTTATGTGTATTTTACCACAATTAAAAATTATTATTATTATTATTTTGAGACAGAGTCTTACTTTGTCGCCCAGGCTAGAGTGAGTGCCGTGGTGCCAGCCTAGCTCACAGCAACCTCAAACTCCTGGGCTCAAGCAATCCTCCTGCCTCAGCCTTCCGAGTAGCTGGGACTACAGGCATGCGCCACCATGCCCGGCTAATTTTTTCTATGTTTTTAGCTGGCCAACTAATTTCTGTCTATTTATAGTAGAGACGGGGTCTCGCTCTTGCTCAGGCTGGTTTCGAACTCCTGACCTTGAGAGATCGCCAGCCTCGGCCTCCTGGGATTACAGGCGTGAGCCACCTCGCCCGTCCAAAAATTATTTTTAATTAAAAAATGTTTTAAAGGCGAGTTGGGGGAGCTTGACTGAAAAGGGCCCGTGGCCGGGCGGGCGTCCAGGCCCTGCCCCGTGCTCACGGCACCTCGTCGGACTCCTCTGAGCACCGACGCCCCGCCCAGCCGCGGCGTCACGCAGGAGGCCCTTGTCGCCAATCACCGGGGCGGGGGGAGGGCAGCGTGCGCCTGGAATAAAGGCTTTCTCCCTTCTGGAGACCTGCCCCGCTCCCCCGCGGCAGCGGTCACTGCTTCTGCAGGGGCCGGCGGCGGAAGGTCTCCGGTCAGAAGACTGCAGGAGCCCCACTGTGACTGTGCACCAGCTCTCCCCAGTGGAGGGCTGGTGGCGGCCCCCGCCCTTCCCTAGGTCAAAAAAGAAAAGGCTCACGAGACCAGACGCGCCAAGGACAAAACTGCCAGGCCCTCTGAGAGGAACCACACCCAGATGTCCACCCGGATAAGAACGTTTTGGCTCCTGGATTCCACAGATACCTCCAGCCCCTCCTAAAATCCCCGGCTCTTCCTGCCACAAGTCCCTAGCCAGGCCCAAAGGGTATAAAAGGCCTCAGCCCACTCCCCCTTCAAACGGCGGCGACTTCTGGGGCACCCTCTCTTGGGACCCCAGAACCTCATCCAGGAGTGTATATAAAGCCACGTGGTTGGCCCCACTCTTTCTTTCTGTCTGTCTTTTCTTCTCGCCGCCGCCGAAAAACCTTACACACTGGTGGCCACAGCCCTGCGCGGCCCCAGAAGCAGGCCGGCCGGCGAGCGCCCCTGGCCCTGGGAAGGACGCCAAGGGGGCTGCGTGTGGGACGCCGCGGAACAGAGGCCCTCTGGCCTCCTCTCGCATCTGTCCGCAACAGGCCTCTCCTGGTCTGGCTCTGTCCTTCCCGAGCTGAGGGAGGCCGAGTCCCTGGAGAGCCTGACCCAGAGCCTGGCCCCTGCCGGTTTCTTCTTCCAAATACCTCCATGGCCTAACCTCTTTCTCCTTCAGTTTTTTTTTTTTTTTTTTTTTTTTTTTTGAGACAGCGTCTCACTTTGTTGCCCAGGCTAGAGTGAGTGCCGTGGCGTCAGCCTCACTCACAGCAACCTCAGACTCCTGGGCTCAAGCGATCCTCCTGCCTCAGCCTCCCGAGTAGCTGGGACTATAGGCATGCGCCACCATGCCCAGCCAAGTTTTTCTATATGTATCAGTTGGGCAATTAATTTCTTTCTATTATATAGTAGAGACGGGGTCTCGCTCTTGCTCAGGCTGGTTTCGAACTCCTGACCTCGAGATCCTCCCGCCTTGGCCTCCCAGAGTGCAAGGATTACAGGCGTGAGCCACCGCGCCCCGCCTCTCCTTCAGTTTGTTTTCAGGTTTCACTGTGTCCTTCACACCTGCCCTGGCCAACACACCGAGCATTCCCAGGTCCTCAGGAAATCCTTACTCCCCACCTGCACTTTCTTCGTTCCCATCCCGGTCGCTGCGCGGCGCACTGTCTTATTGCGCGTTGGATTTTCCTCAGATGTCAGAGTCCCCGCTCCTCCACAATGTAAGTTCCAGCAGGATAGGGGGGTTTTTCCTTTTGTCCATCTTGCTATCAGTTGTATCCTGAACCCCTAGATGAACTCTAGCACGTGGCAGGTGCTCAGTAAATGTTTGCCGAATGCTACATGAGTGGCGGGCTCCTCCGTCTCCCTGCGTCCTCCGTCCCAGCGCCATCTCCCTAGCTGAGGACGCCAGCGTCCCTGTCCGGAGCATTACACCAGCTTCCTGCTTTACCTGCCGCGATCGCCCGCTCCAATCCGCCCTCCGTGCTGCCCGCCGACTCTTTCTCAGCGCAAGCCTGCCCTGTCCCCATGGAAGGCGCGCTGTGTGTCCACCGACAGCCGCCCCATGCCCCATGCCCAGGCGTGGGATTTGCGGCTGGGGACAGCAGCGCAGCCAGGAGCAGTATTTCTCCGCGGCTCCCCCAGCGCTGCAGCCAGACGGGCCGGATGACGGGTATGAGCAAAAGCGACGCGGGCCCTTGCTGGGCCAGGACGTGCATGAAGTAGGGACGCCTTCCCCTCCCGCCGCCCGGCACTCCGCAGGACCCTGCGTTCCAGAGGAGCCACACGTGAAGGGACGAATCCTGGTCCCGGGGTCACTGCCCAGCAGAGAGCCGCCGGAGACTTGAAGCTCTTTCCCTAAACTGTCACCTGAAGGAGAAAAACTTCTGTTGTGTTTGATTCATTGTGTCCAGGGTCGACAAAGGGTCTTCTGCAAAAGGCTAGATGGTGACTACCTCAGGCTTTGCAGGCTCTGCCTGTATTCTTCTTCTTCCTTTTCTTCCCAACCATTTAAAACTCTAAAAACTGTTCTTAGCTTGAGGCCACATGTAAACAGGCGCCCAAACTAGAGCTGGCGCCTGGGCTGCAGTTTGCAAACCGCACGTTACATTACCACGGTCTGTCCCCCTCAGTGCTGTGTCTGCAGTGGCCCGCCTGCCTGAGGTTCGTCCTCACCAGGCTGAAGTTCAGAAGTCTTCACGGGGGGCGACTATTTCCTCTCCGCCACTCTAGTCACCGAGAGCAACCCACTGGTTTCCCTGCTCGTGTGGCTCTGCCTGGATATTCCTGGCCCAGGCTTTGTGGGAAGCTCCTGCACTTTCTACAAATCTGAACTCATATATAGTTTTTTTGAGTCAAGGTCTTGCTCTGTCCCCCATGCTGAAGTGCAGTGGAGTCAGCCTAGCTCACTGCAGCCTCCAGTTCTTGGGCTTGAGCAATCCTCCTGCCTCAGCCTCCTGAGTAGCAGGGACCGCAGGTGCATGCCACCACACAAGGCTAGTTTTTTAAATTTTCTGTAGAGACAAGGTCTCGATGATACCCAGGCTGGTCTCAAACTTCTGGCCTCAAGTGATCCTCCCACCTTGGCCTCCCAAAGTGCTAGGAGTACAGGTGTGAGCCACTGTGCCCGGCCTTGAGTTCACATTTATTAATCTTTCTGGAGCCCAGTATCTCACTTCCTGACCCCAAGTTTGTCAGGGGCCCTTGCTTCATTGCCCTTGAGCTACTTCTTTCAAAGCCCTGTCTCCCTACATTGTGTCTGTCTGGTTTTCCCTTTGTGAGGTCTGTGAATGCAGGAGCTCTGTCTGTTTTTATCCCTCAGGCTCGATGCTGCCTCTCTCTTCTCATTCTGCTACTTAAAATTGCTAAGGGCTTGGGGTGAGATTTTCGATGGTATTAGATTGCATATGGCAAAAGGTCCAGGAGGGTCAGAATCCAGAATTTTCAATCCCCGCCATGTGATGTTGCCTAGAAAGATGTAAATCCAAAGAATGACGTCCAATTAAAACATATAACTGAATGTCTGTCTCTAATTCCTCTATTATTTTATGTTTTCAACTGCACATGTACTCTCCAGCCAAAAATGACATTTCCTAGCCTCTTCTGCGGCTAAGAATAGCCATGTTTAAAGGTGCGGAGCTAAAATGATGTGTGACTGTTCAAAGACATTTCTTTAAAATAATCGAATATGCCCACCCCAGCCTCTTTCCCACAGGAGGCAGGTGTGAAGCACCCCTCAGACCCAGAGCTGAAACTGCATAGACGGCAGAGCCATCCTAGCAGCCCTGACAGCTTCTTCTGGCTGTCATGAGACAGCGGGGTAGACTTTTATCCAGCTTACACCACGCTGTTTTGGGGTTCTTTGTCATATCAGCTTAGCCATCGTGATGTGGAAGCCCTGAAGTGCCACGTAAGAAGTTTAACTGCCTTGAAGCCAGCCTTCTGGAGGGCTCCCGTGTGGACATTCTGGTCAACTGCCCCGTCTGCACCCAGCCTTCCAGTTGGAGCCACCAAGACACAGACGTGAGCAAAGCCACCTCCGAACCCCCAACTCTGTCCACTCACCAGCTGAACACCACCAGTGGTCTCCGTCAAAGCCACGTGCAATAGAAGAATCCTGTGATCAAGCCCTGGCAAAATCCCTGACTACAGAATTATGACACAAAATAGTTGTTGTTTTAAGCCACTAAGTTTTGGGGTCATGTGTTATGCAGAAATAGGCATTACTCTTATCAGGTGAAAGAAAATCTAAAGCAAAAGATTCATGAAGAAAAAAGAGAAGTTCTTCCAGGAATTTATAACACATAAGCTTAAGTCATGCTAACAATATAGCTTCAAAATATGTAAATGGCTCTGAAACTAATGAACAGGGACTAGGGTCAGATATCCAGAAATTGCCAGAAATTGGAATTAAGGGCTCTCTCATTAGATAATCCAAAATCTAATACTCCCACAGGATGTATTTTCCTAATCCCACACCTGGCTCTACCACCCTTGATTTTGCTACCTCCAACAAATTCCCACAGTAATTAAAAAAAAAAAAATACATTGACTATTTGACAAGAAATATTTTATTCTCCCCATCCTGCTCCAGGTTACCTCTCTTCATTTCTGGAGGAGACTCAGGTGAGTTGGAAGGAAAAGGAAGAGTTAGCGTGGTACTTTGAAGAATTTTTTCAACACATCCTAGAATCTCAGACTTAAGAGGGGTATTTGTATTATTCAGTAGCTCACGTCGTAAGTGGGATGATTCAAAAAGAATACAATTACTTACTTTAAATGTATTGCAGGAATATTCTCTGATTATCCCAGAATCTTCCAAATGGTTCCTGAATTACTCTTGTGTTCACTCACAACACTGTGCACTTATCCCAAAGATTAATCAATAAGACCTAAGACACTCCAGGGATTTTTTTTTCTAAGAATAATTCCAAACACTGGTCATGATTGGGAATTTAATTTCAGGAACTTAGTCTCAGCAAAGGGTTGCTACATTGAGTCTCAGGGGGAAGGAGGAGCTGGAGAAAGATGAGCAGCGGGGTTTGGAGGCATCTATCACTTCAGGACACCTTCCTCCTTGGAAATGTCCCTGCCCAGCACACCCAGATCTGTAGGAGAGAAAGAGGTGAATTGTGAATGGTTCTTCTCACCATGACCACCCAAGCCAGGTTCTTGAGGTTGGGGATGAAACTGGGGAGGAAGATGGATTTGGTTTATCTGAGATCCAATGGCCTTTCCTTTTCTGTATCCCTCTTTCCTTTTTGTTCTTCCTTCTCTTTATTTTCATCTACCCACATATTTATCTTTTCTACTCCTGCTTTAAGATTCACATGCTGGGTGGGCGGTGTTTTCAAGAGCCACAGAGTTGTCAAGTTTGGGTGAGAATTAGTGAATTTGGCGGGTGTCATATCCAGCATTGTCCGATATGCGCTTTTGAATGGATTAGTACAGTTGGAATAAGGGCATGGTGTTAGTTTCCAAGAATTGGGCTAGGATTACAGAAGGAGATGGCATTGGCGTTGAACGTGTGAGGAAGGCAGGCAAAGCTGGGGTTTGAGCACTGGCTGAGCTCATGGGCAGCAAGGAAGATGGCACGTGAATGCTGCGTTTGGACAGTTCGATTCACTCATTTAACAAATATTTCCCAAGCACCTGCTAGACAGGGCCCTCACGGAGAGGGCTCCTGCTCGCATGGAGCTCACAAAATAGGCAAATTAATACGTGGGAAAGAAAGAAGCATATAAGTGATAAGTGTTACTATTAATAAGAAACAGGATGACAAAAATAGAGAAAAAGTGGATTTGTTCTAGGTGTGATGGTCAGGGAAAGCCTCTAAGGAGGTGATCACTAACCTGGCTTCCAAGTGACAGGAAGGACCCAGCCAGGCAGAGCTTTGGAAACGGAGCTCTCTAGGGTATAACACCCGAAGCAAGTCAGTACTAAAAAAATTAAAATATAAAATTAAATCAAACACTCTGGACTGAGGTACCAGCTGGTGCAAAGATCCGCAAGAGGTAACCAGCAGGTTCCCGGAAAGCCCGTCCACGGTGGGAACGAGCGGCACATGTGGGCGGGAGCGGGGTGAATCCCGTTCGGAGCAAGATGGACTGTGGGAAATGCAGGTCTGGGCTGGGAGAGAGGTCAAAGTTGGAAATGCACCATGAGGTCGAAGTGAGCGGTGTGAGGTCAAGGTTTGGGTGTGGGGTCACGGTTGCAAAAGCGTAGATTGCGGGGTGGTTTCACACCTGGCTGGGAGATCAGAGCAGGGCTGTGAGGCACAGTCTGAAGCCGGGCACAGAGTTGAAGTGAGCAGTCAAGGCCAGGCTGGGGCCCACAGTGAGGGTGTGGACAAGGTGGGGGTCACAGTGAGGAGGTTCTTGGCTGACCCTAGTTTGCTGCCATCCTCCCTTACCCAAAACTCTGCCTGCCACCACTTCTTTCCCCTTCTATCTCCCTTCCACCTTTCCCGGTCTTTACCTCCAATCTCTGGCCTGGCAAATGTCTCCACCAGACTCCTCTTGGAGGCCTTCTGAGGGTGGGAATACGGAAGTCCATCTGGGAACAAAAGCTCGAAGTTAACAAAAATAATTAGGAACATGACGTTCAGCTCAGTATTTCATACCATGGAATGTGGTTCTGCCTCTTTTGTTCCCTTGAAACCTTATGGTACTCATGGTGGTTCTCAATCTCCTGCGGGCATTTGGCCCCATAGGAGACACTTGACCGTGTCTAGAGACATTTTTGACGGTCACTGCTGGGGACAGGGGATGCCGCTAGCGTCCAATGGGGAGAAGCCAGGGACGCTGCCAGACGTCCCGCAACGCATGGGCATGGCACCCACGAGCAAGGCATTGTCCGGCCCCAAAGTGGCAGGGCGAGGCTGAGAGACCACGCCTCCAGCGCACCCAGTCCCCCGATAGTGGGGAGGCCCAGCTGCGGTCACGTGCCCACTCACGCTGGGCCCGCCCCGGTGTCCAACCCCTGTGCCTCTGCGATCGTGTCCCTTGAGGTATAGGTGGGAAGGAGACTGTTTGGCCAGGTGAGAAGACGAGACCACAGCACTAGGCGTGAGCGAGGAGGAGACAGGCGTGGAGCTCTCGAGGAGACAACACCAACGATGACAGCCGTGACCGTGCTGTCCCTGCCGTGTGCTGGGCACTTCCAGGAAACCCACACGCATTTCCTCACCGAGCCATGCAGCAAAGTCATGAGGCAGTTCCAGCTACGCCATTCCACATAGGGAGGAATCCGAAGCTCGAAGGAGATGCATCACTCCCAAGTTCCCACAAGCCGAGCCAGGGACGCAGCCCACATCAGCCAGGTTCCAAAGGGAGAGAGCTGGACACGGAGGATGGTCTCTCACCCCTGGCCTTCCACAGGTCTAGGATCTTGAGAGCCGTCTCCCTCTTCTTGTCCTGGGCCAGCTGGGGGAGGTGGAGGACTGGGGAGAGCAAGACCAGGTGGCCTGTTAAAAGGTGACGCTAGCACAAACCATCCAGCAATCCAGCATGATTCATTTGGCCAGGCCCCTCCACCAAATCTGTAGGACCGTGTGTGTTTTTTTCTTTTTTTTGAGACAGAGTCTCACTCTGTCGCCCAGGCTAGAGTTCCGTGGCGTCAGCCTAGCTCACAGCAACCTCAAACTCCTGGGCTCAAGCAATCCTCCTGCCTCAGCCTCCCGAGTAGCTAGGACTACAGGCATGCACCACCATGCCTGGCTAATTTTTTCTGTATATTTTTAGCTGTCCAATTAACTTCTTTCTATTTATAGTAGAGACGGGGTCTCACTCTTGCTCAGGCTAGTCTTGAACTCCAGAGCTCGAACGATCTCCCCACCTCGGCCTCCCAGAGTGCTAGGATTACAGGCGTGAGCCACCGCACCCAGCCGACGGTGCATGTTTTGACCATCCCAACTGACCCATGAGGAAACTGTGGTTCTGGCAGGTCAAGTCACTCGCTCAAAATCTCACCACTGCTAAGTGGCAGAACTGGGGTTTGAACCCACCCTTGTCTGGGTCCTGATCTCATGCTCGTTCAGCTCGGCCACACCGGCACTGAGCCTGGGTGTTCCCGAACCACGGAATGAAGCCCAAGCTTCACCTGCCTCCAACATCACAGAGGGTGTCGGAGAGTCACTAAGCGGCCCGCGGCCAGTGCACAACTAGTGCTCGAGGAAGATGCACTCGGGGAAATGGGAAGGGAGATAAAAGGGAAAGAGGAGAGACGCTAGTTGTTATATGACACCCAGTGCATGCAAGGTATTGCTCTAACTCAGTCCTCACGAGGCAGGGCCATTACTCTCCCCATTGTCACGGGTAAAGAAACTGAGTCATGGAGAGATCAAGGTTGCACACCAAGCAGGTGGCAGAACTGGAATTCGAACCTGAGGCTTTGGCTTCAGAGTCCACATGCCCTTCACTCCGCTTAGACAGATCTGAAAATCAGTTCATGGGCTGCAGTGAATGCGGGTTGAGTGTCCTTACAGGGTCACAGACGCACTGCAGGCCTGCAGGTGCAGGCCAGGCACGGAGAGCCGAGAGCAGGCCCCCTCACCGGGACCCAGAAGGTATCCGGCACTGTTGGGTGTCCAGCCTCCTCGGCCCTGGATGAAGACGGAGAAATCAAGGCTCAGGCAGACAGAAGGGGACAGGCGCCCGACAGCCCAGGATGACCCGGGCCATCGCGCTGCTTTCCTATGAGCCTGGGAAGCAAGTTTGCTTAACCCCACGTCACTGGTGAGGGAATTGAGGACTTTTCAGACATAGCAACTCGGCATGAAAGCAAAGCTTCAAAAGGCACTGCTGTGAGAACAGCATGTCGGCTGCGGGGCTGCGGGGAGACCCATGAGGAATTGTTAGACAGGTACAGGTTCAGGTACACAAGGTGAGTGAGTCCTGCAGACCCACTGGACGGCACTGTGCCTGCAGTTAATGCCGCATTGTGCACTTTGAAATATGCTAAGAGAATAGATCTCAGTTAAGGATTGCTACTAATGCACACGCGCGCGCACACGCACACACACAAAAGAACACAAGGAGGTGTCTGGCGTGGGTGCTGCGGGCATGTTTAGCATCCGGGCTGTGGCGACAGTACCACGGATGTGTGCATCTACCCAGACTCATCAAGCTGTGTACATTAAATGTGTGCAATGTTGTTTGCATGTTCATCATATCTTAATAAAGCTTTAAAAACAGCACTACTGGAAATTCTTTACCTGTATCGTATATTGTCACCATTCATGCAGAGTTGGGTTCAAACCCAGGCTCTGTCGTGGGTGGTTTAGACAAGTTGCCAAGTTCCTTTGAGAACGATAATGGTTAACATTTATTATGGGCTCGCCATATGCCAGCATCTGTTCTAAGCAGGACCGGCCACAGAGTTTGTGGGGCCCAGTGTAAGGTCAAAATACGGGGCCCCTTGCTCCAACATGACTCAGAATTCCAAGACGGTGACAGAAGTTTGTGAAGCCAAGCTTGGTCTTGGGCGGCCACATGGTGCGTGCCCATGAAGCCAGCTCTGGCTCTGAGCCCATGGCGTATATATTTAACTAATCCTCCCAACAACCCTACTAGGTAAGAACTATCATTAGCCTCACTGAACAGAAAAGGAAACTGAGGCCCAAAAAGATTAGGCAAATTGCCTGAATTAGCACAGTGAATAGCACAGCTGGGGTTCAAACCCAGGCAGTTTCCAGACTCTTAACAACTATGTGCGCTGAGTATTTAAGCCTCAGTTCTCCCCTCTGTAAAATGGGAAATTGCAAAATAGAGCCAACTGCAAAGGTTGCTGGATGGAGTTAGCAAATTCGAGTAAAGGGCTTCACATGATGCGTTAGTGCTGAGAAAGCACTCCGTACCCTTGTTCAAATCCCTGAACATCCTACAGGGTGGATACCATTATCCCTTAGTTATATAGAAGGAAGGGAGGCTCAAAGAAACTTAAACAGCTTGCTCAGAACCAGCTAGCATGGAGGACAGCTGCTACCGAAACTCAGGGCAGTTGAATGCCAAGCCTGGACCCTCTTTTTTTCTTTTTCTTAGCATTTTTTTTAAATCGACAAATAAAAATTACATATAAAATATATGCATAGTATACAACATGATATTTTGAAATATGCATACATTGTGGAATGGCTAAATCGAGCTAATTAACATCTGCATCACCTCACATACCCTTTTTGTGAGAGAACACTTAATTTAATATCTACTCTCTTAGCAATTTTCAGGTATACAATACATTGTCATTAGGGATAGTCACCACGCTGTGCAATAGATCTCTTGAGCTTATTCCTCCCATCTAACTGAAATTTTGTATCCTTGGACCAACATCTTTTGATTATTTAATCTTCTTGGTTAAATAATGAGCACTGTCTGCTTGCTAAAGTTCCAGGGGGCTCGCATGGATTAACTCCATTAACTCCCACAGTGCTATGATTTAACGGAGAAGGACACTGAGGGACAAGAGAGGTCGGGCAACTCGCCGAGGTCAGCACTAGGAAGTCACAGGCAAGGATTTCAAACTCAGCCTGTCTCTATGGCCACACGCTTAATCACTGGTTCTCAGACTGGTCCTGGGGCCAGCGTCAGCATCAGGGTCACTTGGGGACGTATGAGAAATGCCAGTTC
Source organism: Mirza zaza (assembly GCA_008750895.1). Taxonomy (NCBI): domain Eukaryota; kingdom Metazoa; phylum Chordata; class Mammalia; order Primates; family Cheirogaleidae; genus Mirza; species Mirza zaza. Next base: position 27,533 of record VSMD01120353.1, read on the forward strand.
TCGGGCCCCTGCCCCAGACTTGGGTAACAACAGAAACTCTTGAGTTGGGTCTCTGGAGTGCGCATTTATAGGTGCCCTCCAGGTGATTTTCCTGCGTGCTAAATGGCTGCAAAAACTTTAGAGTGACAAGCAACTGTCCCTAAAGGCACCTTTTTGCGACTCTGGGCAATGCCAGTCGTTAGGGTGTTTGGGCTTGAATAAGCTGAACCCTGACCTCTGTTCTGAGCCTGACCACCTGTGTTCTACTCAACCTCCAGGGCAATGAGATCGGCTCCTGTTCGATCTCACATTTTCACGACATGACCTGTTTCCTGGCTCAAGCCATGAAAATTTAAAGCACTCTTCCCACAGGGCAGGGACTGGGGCGCTGCTGGTGCTGAGGAGCTCAGGGAGGCGCTGCCGGGCGGGCAGGCGCGGATGCCGGAGTCCCCGCCAGGCTCAGCAAGACGGAGAGAAGGAGGGCCAGGCGGGCCGAGGGAGCCATTCCGGGCTGCAAGGACAGGCGCTTGCGGCTGCAGAATGCTGCAAGAGAGAGTGGAGAGTTATTTTCCAAAGGAAAGTCCATGTGCACTTCTGATAGAGACAGAGGACTTTATTTTTTGATGTATCGAGGTAAAATTGATAAATAAAAAATTTCACGCATTTAATGTATACATCTTGATGAATTTGGACATTTACATACATCCATGATATCATCACCACAGTCAAAGTACTAAAACACATTCATCACCACCTCCAAAAATTTCCTTGTGTCTTTTGGTGGTGTTCTTTTGGTAAGAACCCTTCACGTGAGATCTACACTCTCCACCTATAATTATGATTAATATTATTTTATAGAGACAAGGTCTCACTCTGTCACCCAGTCTGGAGTCCAGTGTCAGGATCACAGCTCACTGCCACCTTGAACTCCTAGCCTCACACAATCCTCCCACCTCAGGCTCCTGAGTAGCTGGGATTACAGGTGTATGCCACCACATCTGGCTAATTTTTAAATATTATTTTTGTAGAGATGGCTATGTTGCCCAGGATGGTCTCAAACTCCTGGCCTCAAGTGATCCTCCCACCTCGGCCTCCCAAAGTGCTGGGATTACAGGCATGAGCCACCGCGCCTGACCCTCCACATATTTTAATGTGTATAATAACATATTGTTACCTGAAGAGTCACAGATACGTACATCATCTTGTTTTAAACGTATCCTGGAAAAATTAAAACGAGCACTTACAAGGTGTTTTTTTTTTTTTTTAAGTTTTCATAGAGCTTCATTGGAACACACACATTTAAGTAAAACCAGAGAGTTGGTAGAGGGAAAATGCTGAATTAAGTAATAAGATATTGGGGACATAAAATATGGCCAACAAACAAACGGACAAACAAACACTCCAACTCCTTCCCGCATCGTGGGCCACGTCGTCCCTGCCCTCTCGCCATCCCTCCCGGGTCCTGCCTGCTACTCCAACGCTCGTGCTCCCGCGCCCCCACCCGCCGCCCCCACCCTGCCCGCCTGCCCGCACTCTGCCCCCACCCGCCCGCCTGCCCGCACTCTGCCCCCTCCCTGCCCGCCTGCCCGCACTCTGCCCCCTCCCTGCCCGCCTGCCCGCACTCTGCCCCCACCCTGCCCGCCTGCCCGCACTCTGCCCCCTCCCTGCCCGCCTGCCCGCACTCTGCCCCCTCCCTGCCCGCCTGCCCGCACTCTGCCCCCAGCCTGGAAGCCCGCCCGCCTCTCTCACCTGCGCTTGGTCGGTCTCTGCACTGCGCCTGCCCCAGCGGCTAGAGCTTTTATGCGGAGGAGGGGCAGAGAGGGATGGCGCAAGTTCATCCACTCGAGGGGCTTTGAAGAGCTGGCCCGTGAGGCCAAAAAAAGGGCGTCTCATTGCAGGGAAATGCTTCCCCGCCTCAGTTTCCCCGGGGAGACCCTCTAATCCGATCCATATCTGTGTGTATGCGCGTGTGTGAGCGTGTGTATGAGTGTGTGCGTGTGTGCGCGCGTGTGTGAATGTGTGTGAGTGCGTTTGAGTTCATTTGTGTGTGTGAGTTTGTGTGTGTGTGCATGTGTGAGTTCATTTGTGTGTGTGAGTGCGTTTGTGTGTTTATGTGAGTGGGTGTGTACGTGTGTGAGTTCATTTGTGTGTGTGCATGCACGTGAGGGTGCATGTGTGTGCGAGTACATGTGCGTGCGTGTGTGCGCGCAAGTGTGCATGTGTGTGCGTGCATGTGTGTGCGCGTGTCCGTGTGTGTGCGCGTGAGTGTGCATGCGTGCTTGTGTGTGCGTGCGTGTGTGTGCGTGTCTGGCCTCCCTGTCTCTGCGCACCTGCAGCCGGGGACCCTGTCCTCTCCCTGCGCATCTTCGCCGCTGGCTGAGCCCGGCCCTTCCGTCCTGCGCGACAGCCCCTGTGCGCAAGGTCCCTCGGTTGTGGTCTGCCCGCCTCCCTACAACACGAACACGATGAGGAGAGTCCATACCTCCTGCTCGTCCCTCTGTCCCTAGCCTGAAGTTCTCAACCAGGGTGATTTTGTCCACCCTCCCCCCACTTCCTGGGGACATCTGGCCACGTCTGGAGACACTTTTGCTCATGGTGACTTGGAAGGGGCTCGGCATCCGGCACAGACGCGGGGAGGCCGCAGCGGCCCCAGCAGGCTGCCTGGAACTCAGCGAATGGCTGCTGGAGGAACTAAGGAAGCGTGCATCTTGTGTCTCCCTCCCCCGAGCCTGTGCTTTGCTTGTTTATCTGCGCCTGCAGTTCTGTCCTCTGCGCCCTGGACAACCCGCCCTCCCGAGAAAGATCCCCGGAAAAGAGAGAGCCCCGCCCTCTGCTTCCCACATGAGGCGCTGGGCAAGGGGTCGAGCTGAAAGCTGGGGGTTGGGGGGCTGTCACCAGGGCTGTGGACAGTTGGAGAAGCCATCCTAAGACCTCACTGCCCAGTTAACTGATTTGCAAAATATAAACCAAGTAGGTCCAAGTCTCTCTCATCTCCTCTTTGTACATATGTACATAACAGATATTCAGAGTAAGTAGCAAACTTTGTGCTTCTTCACTTCCTAAATCTTCAGTGTGTTTTTCCTAAAATCAAGGGCATTCTGTAATGTGATCACAGTAACACTGTCAAAAATCACAAAACTAACATTGCTACAGTACTAATATCTACAGGCCTTATTGTCCTGGTAATGCCCTCTACTGTAAAATTCTTAATTAAAATTTTTAAAAATTCCACATCATGCCTCTTTGTGTTTTACTTTGTTTTTTTAAGACAAAGTCTCACTTTGTTGTTCTGGCTAGAGTGCAGTGGCATCAGCCTAGCTCACAGCAACCTCAAACTCCTGCACTCAAGCGATCCTCCTGCCTCAGCCTCCCGAGTAGCTGGGACTACAGGCACGCGCCACCATGCCCGGTTAATTTTTTCTATATATTTTTAGCCGTCCAATTGTTGCAGCAGTGTGTACAGCTAGCGTTACAGCCCTTGTTTCAGCTCTTATTCATTTGACTGGGGAAAGAACCGAGCAGCACACAGAGTCTGAGAACAGCCTTTATTCTTCCATAGCACACTCAGCACCTAGTGTTACAATTCTCTTTGCATCTTCCTATGTTCTCCCCCTTCCTGCCCTTCTGCCCCTGCTTTTATACCCTTGGTAGGGCTCAAGAAGTATCCAATCAGCAACAGGCTTTAACATCCAATCAACAACAAGCTTTAACATCCAATCAAAAACAGTGGGATTCAAAAATTATCCAATCAGGATCACGCAAGCACCGTGGCCGGAAACAGGCAGCAGCACGTGGGCCTGGGGCATTCAGGCACTTGGGGGTCCCGGGTGGCTGGGCGCCGCGGGGGTCCAGCCCCAGCAGCGTGCCTCTAACTGGCCACGCACAGCACTGGCCCCTGGAGATGCGGAACTACGGGGAGGTGGCAGTCAGCTGCGACCGGGCGCCCAACATTTTCCGCATCACAATGAATTCTTTCTATTTTTAGTAGAGGCAGGGTCTCGCTCTTGCTCAGGCTGGTCTCGAACTCCTGAGCTCAAGCAATCCTCTCGCCTTGGCCTCCCAGAGTGCTGGGATTATAGGCGTGAGCCGCCACACCCAGCCTCTTTAGTCTCCTTTAATCTGGAATTCCTCCTCTTTCTTTGACTTTCATCACCTTAACACTTTTGAACAGGAAAGGAGAGAAGTGAGTCATTTCGTGGGATGCTCCTCAACTCGAGTACTTGTGTTCGTCTGCTCATCATTAGCGTCTGGTCTTGCATGCCTGGCGGAAAGCTCACAGAGGCTGCGGCGTCCTCCACATGTGCGTCCTCCACATGTGTCCACCACAGCACTGGTGACGTCAACTTTCTTTCCTTCGCTTTTCTAGAGACAGGGTCTCACTCTGTCACCCAGGCTGGAGTGCAGCGGCACCATCGGAGTTCCATGCAGCCTCTGGCTCCTGGGCTCAAGCGATCCTCCCACCTCAGCCTTCCAAAGTGCCAGGATTACAGGGCTAGCCACTTGTGTCCCTGTGTGTCTCTGTCTTTATGGGGCCTTTTCTTTCTTTATTTTTTTTCAGCATATTATGGTACAACTGTTAAGGTTACATATATTGCCCTTGCCCCCTTCGCCCTCGAGTCAGAGCTTCAAAATGTCCATTCCCCAGACGGTGTGCATCGCACTCATTGTGTGTGTATGTCCATCCCCTCCCCCACCTGCCCCACACCCGATAAATGTTACTCCTCTATGTCCACTTAGGTGTTGATCAGTTCATACCAATTTGCTGGTGAGTACATGTGGTGCTTGTTTTTCCATTCTTGGGATACTTCACTTAGTAAAATGGGTTCCAGCTCTATCCAGGAAAATACAAGAGGTGCTATATCACCATTGTTTCTAAAAGCTGAATAGTACTCCATGGTATACATATACCACATTTTATTAATCCACTCATGAATTGATGGGTAGTTGGGTTGTTTCCACAGCTTTGCAATTGTGAATTGTGCCACTATAAACATTCAAGTGCTTACGGGGCATTTTCTTATAAGGATACTGGTCCCACTGGAGCAGGGACACACCCTACCCCTGTATGGTGTCATCGTATCTCAACCAATCACATCTTCAATGACACTATGCCCAAATGAGGTCACATTCTAAAGCCATGCAGAGCTGGGGAACCTGCGGCTGCAAGGCCACGGGTGGTCCTCCGGGTCTCCGAGTGTGGCCCCTTGACTGAGTCCAAACCTCACAGCGTGAAAAGACTCGTTCTGTAAAATTTGGATTCAGTCAAAAGGCCACGCCTAAGAACCCAGAAGGCCACGTGTGGCCCCAAGGCCACAGCTTCCCCACTCCCGGGGGGTTGTATGGGATTAGATTTTTCTTCTTGGTAATCAACATCCATCCTTTTATGAAATTATGCAAATTTTTCCTGTGTTTTAATGTCCTTCCTTGGAAAATGGAAAGCTAACAACCCCAGGCAGTGTCCAGTTTTCTCCTCTCGAAAGTCTGGAAACCAATGACATGAGGAGATAACCGTGGTCCCCTGACTCCTCCCAGATTCAGGCCTCCCAGGCCATTTCCCTCTCTCCCTCCTAATCCAGATCGAGCCCTGTTGGCTCTGCCTCCCAAACACATCTCATCTGCCGACATCTCTCCACCTTGTCCCAGGCTGCTGAGGGGTGACTTCCTGCCGCCCCCAAAATCCATTTTCCCAACAGCTCTGGGGCTGAGTCCATACTATGGGGATCCACCTTGGTTACTTTGCTGCTTAAAATCCTTTCAAGGCTTCCTCTTCTGGCCTGAATAAATCCACCCCCTTTTCCATGGCCCCAAATCCTCTCCTGACCCAGCCCCCTAGCTCTCCGGTCTCACCCACTCCCCGTCTCCCCTGCACACTGGGCTCCCACCGCACCAGCCTCCCGACACTCCTGAAATTCCCCGAGGTCTCCCCTTCCTTCCACCTCAAATGCCGAGACTCCATATTCCCTCATCCTCAGGCCTGAACTCATTTAAGACAACTTTGCAGAGGGACTGACCCCAGTCGGTAATCTAAAGTAGCTGCCCGTCCTACTCCTGGCCCGTTTGGGTATCTCCTTCTTGCACTCCTCACGGTTTGTTGGCTCAAGCGCTTACAGTTGCATTGTGTCTCCCCTGCAAGAATGTAAGTTGCATGGGGCTGAGACGTTTTCTTTTTCTTAAAACTATGTCTTTATCATCCCAAGGATGCAGGGATGGTTCAACATACGTAAATCTATAAATGCAATTCACCACATAAACAGAAGTAAAAACATAGACCACATGATTCTTTCAATAGATGCAGAAAAAGCTTTTGACAAAATTCAACACCCTTTCATGATACGAACACTTAAGAAAATAGGCATAGAAGGGACATACCTAAAAATGATACAAGCCATATATGACAGACCCATAGCCAACATCATACTGAATGGGGAAAAATTGAAAGCATTCCCACTTAGAACTGGATGCAGACAAGGCTTCCCACTATCTCTACTTCTATTCTACATAGTGCTGGAAGTCCTGGCTACAGCAATCAGACAGGAAAGTGGAATTAAAGGTATCCAAATAGGGGCAGAAGAGATCAAACTTTCACTGTTTGCTGATGATATGATATTATATTTAGAAAATCCCAAAGATTCAACCAAGAAACTCCTGGAACTGATAAATGAATTTAGTAAAGTCTCAGGATACAAAATCAATACACAGAAATCAGAGGCATTCATATATGCCAACGACAATCAAATTGAGAACCAAATTAAAGACTCAATTCCCTTCACAATAGCAACAAAGAAATTAAAGTACCTAGGAGTATACTTAACCAAGGAGATAAAAGACCTCTACAGGGAGGACTATGAAACACTGAGAAAGGAAATAGCAGAGGATGTAAACAGATGGAAATCCATTCCATGCTCGTGGATCGGCAGACTCAACATCATTAAAATGTCTATACTACCCAAACTGACCTACAGATTCAATGCAATACCTATTAAAATCCCATCAGCATTCTTCACAGATATAGAAAAAATAATTTTACGCTTCGTATGGAACCAAAGAAGACCCGGAATATCAAAAGCAATTCTAGGCATGAAAAACAAAATAGGAGGTATTAATATGCCAGATATCAAACTATACTACAAAGCTGTAGTAATTAAATCTATCTGGTATTGGCACAAAAATAGGAATATTGAGCAGTGGAACAGATCTGAGAATCCTTATATAAAACCATCCTCATATAGCCATCTAATCTTTGACAAAGCAGACAAAAACCTGGGCTGGGGAAAAGAATCCCTTTTCAATAAATGGTGCTGGGAAAACTGGATAGCCACCTGTAGAAGGCTAAAGCAGGACCCACACCTTTCACCTCTCACAAATATCAACTCATGCTGGATAACAGACTTAAACCTAAGGTATGAAACTATTAGAATTCTAGAGGAAAATGTTGGAAACACTCTCCTAGACATCGGCCTAGACAAAGAGTTTATGAAGAAGTCCCCAAAGGCAATCACAGCAGCAACAAAAATAAATAAATGGGACATGATGAAACTAAAAAGCTTCTGCACAGCCAAAGAAATAGTCATGAAAGTAAACAGACAACCTACAGAATGGGAGAAAATTTTTGCATCCTACGCATCTGATAAGGGGCTGATAACTAGAATATACTTAGAACTCACGAAAATCAGCAAGAAAAAATCAAATAACCCTATTAAAAAGTGGGCAAAGGACTTGAACAGAAACTTTTCTAAAGAAGACAGAAGAATGGCCAACAA
>VSMD01120356.1:0-25354 GCA_008750895.1 Mirza zaza
CTGTGAGCACCAAAAGAGATAGATGCTTAGCACATCGTGAACACCCACTAAATGCAGGACATCACTAATGTGACAGCGATATTTCAGCTACAGTGCCTCTCTGTGGATTGCTAAAATTTGTGATGAAATGCACACAACTCAAATTTACTCTTTTGAAATGTATATAATTCAGTAGCCTTAAGCATCTTTACAATTTTATGCAACCATCTACTATCTAGTCCCAGAACTCATTCATCACTTCACATCACTCAGAACATTCATCAGCAGCACTGGATGGATTCAGCAGTCACTGCTGTCCCTCCTTCCCCCCAGCTCCTGGCAACTGTTAATCTGCTTTCCGTGTCTATGAATTTGCCTATTCTGGACATTTCATACAAATAGAACCACAGAATACGTGGGGTTTTGTGTCTGGTTTCTTCCACTTAGCATAATGTTTTCAAGATTTATCCACGCTATAACACACATTGGCACTTCATTCTGGTTTATGGTTAAATATTATACCACATTCCGTTTATTCATCTGTTGATTGACATTTGTGTTCTTTCCACCTTTTGATCATTGTGAATAGCGATGCTATGAACATGTGGGTACACGTTTTTGTTAAACACCTTTTTCAATTGGGGGGAATAGTTGGGTCGTATGGTAATTTTATGTTTAACTTATTGGGAAGCCACCAAACAATGTATACTGCTTACATTTCCATAAGAAATGTATAAGGGTTCTAATTTCTCCATGGCCTCACCAACACTCACTTTCTCTTTTTTTTTTTGAAAAAAGATGTGGCCATCCCAGTGGGCATGAAGTGGAATCTTCATTGTGGTTTTAATTTGCATTTCCCTAATGACTGATAATATCAAGCACATGTATGTACATCTTCTTTGGAAAAATCTCTATCCAAGTCTTTTTTGCTCATTTTTTCAATTATGTAGTTTACCTTTTTGTTATTTCTCCTATGGATTTTAGGTTATTTGCTAACAAACAGGGTTAGGAAAAAGTGTCAAAAAGACATGAAAGTGCTCGGGGCAGGGCAGGGTGGCAAAGTCAAACTCACAGTACAACCTGGATGTGCAGGAAATAAAGTCTCCTTACTTCGTCTAAAACTTACTTGTCTTCCTTCGGAGTCTCTACAGCTGGTTGGTAGGGGAAAGATTAATTTTTAGTCTGATCTGCTTTATAACTTAGATTCTAAATTTAAACAGCCCTCCCAGTTACAGTTATGCTCAGTCTTTCTAGAAAAACAAAACAAACCCAAGTTCCAAGTCCAGAGATTTCTCTTCCCTGACCCAAAGGTGATGGCAGCCTCTGCAAGCATGGGGTGGTGGTGGGTTTATAACCTCAAGGCAGAGGGGACAGCTCAGCAGCCTTGGTGGGGTGACCTCTGCCTCCTCTGGCCTCCTGGGCCACGTCCTGGTCTTCTGGTTCAGTCTTGCCACACTGGAGACGGGGGCCAAAGGCTATGGCTGAGTCTTCTCCTCTCGGCTCCATCAGAGACACTGGCTCTTGGCGACTTGGCCTTCCTTTAGGGCTGGCTGTGACTTCCCTTGGGCCCTCCTCCCTGAGACCCCATCCCAACACCAGCCAGGCGGTTGGTTCCTCTGGGTCTCACATGCACCTCAGGTAAACCAAGAGCAGCTCAGGAAAGCCAAAGCCACGGGACCTACCTGTCACACCCCCTGCACCCCCGTGCTTGCATGGAGGAGCCACCCCCAGGCCATCTGCAGCAGCCTCCTGGAGGCCCAGAGAGGGGCAGGGACAGCAACAGCATCCTGCAGGCGGGATGAAGGGGAGTTCCAGAGGTGGTGACTAAACCAGTCCTCAAGGGGCAGGGGATGGCGCTGGGGTGGCACTCTGCCTCTGAGATCCCTTAGCCCACAGCGCCTGGCGCTGTGTTAGACAAGGAGGAGATGCTCTAGCAATCAATTGCTTGGGCTGACTGTGAGCAGTGACAGCCTTGGGAGATGAAGGCAATACCTTAGTGGCTGCTTCTCTTTGAATCAGAGGAAATATTTAAATGGCCACCTCGAGCCCGTCTTTGTCACTGACCATGAAGTCCCCCAATTTACTGCCCACCAACTGAAAAATGTACACAGTCTGTATTTATACTCCCCACCAGTCTGCAGGCTCAAAAAAGGTATATTCCCCTCCTTTCTGAAGCTAATTCTCCCATCTGTGTTCATAAGTCCCTATCCCTATACCTTGTTCAAGATCTACACCTTGATCAGAGGAGGAGCTGGAAGCAGAGAAGATAACCTGCCCAGATCTGCAGAGAAGTGGTTGACTTCAGGTAGGCTCTGAAAAGCAGACACTCCTGTGTCCTCTGCAGCCTGTTGGTTTTGCCACTGCTTCATGGATGTCCACATTCTGATTTGCCTGCCAGTAGCTGCAAAGTCATGAGCGTGTAAGGGTCTCCATGATGAGGGGGAGAAAGGCCAACCAAGCTCCCATCCCGGGAGCCCCCACTGGAGCCAAAGAGGCTTGAAAAACCAGTGAAGAGAACACTCAAGAAGGCACAATTAGAGTCTGAGAAAAGAACTTCCTGGAGCAAAAAGAAAATGATTTAAAAAACAAAACAAAACAAAACTCAGGGGCTGGGCATTGTAGCTCACATCTGTAATCCCAGCACCTTGGGAGGCAGAGGTGGGAGAATCACTTTGGCCCAGGAGTTCAAGGTTGCAGTGAGCTATGATGATGCCACTGCACTCCAGCCTGAGTGACAGAGCTAGACCCTCTAGATTCTCTCTAGAAAAAAATAAAAAAAGACAAAAAACAAAAATGTCAAGAAATAAACTGAAAATAAATAAAGGATTATCACTGTTGAACAGTGAGTTAGAAGTCTAGAAGCTCAAGTGAAAGAAATAGCTCACAATATAAAAACACAAAGAGATCAAAACCAGAGGGAATAGTAAGAGACTTAAAGGACATAACAGGAGACATGATGTTGAAATACTAAACGTTCCAGGAGTGGGGAGAGAGAGGAGACAGAAAGAGAGAGACAGAGAGAGAGAGAGAGAGAGCGAACAGATGGAAGAGAAGTGATATTTAAACAAATAACATAGGAAAATTTCCATGACCTGAAGATTTAAGACTGTAAATTGAAAGGTCCAAGGCCCAGGACAGGATTATTTTTTAAAACACACACACCCAGACATAACTGGGTGGAAATCTCAGAATTCCAAAGATGAAGAAAATTGCCTGCCAGAGTGAGAAAAGGAAAGGTCTGAAGGAAGTACAGCCTGGTGCTGTTACATCTTCGCATTGTTCTGATGAATCCCATGAAAATGGGAGCACTCGTTATTTTAAAATTTTGATGAAGAAAAATACTGTGATGGCTTTTCATGATTTTCCATTTGTCCGTGGACCCTATTGGCCTGCACATGGCCCTGGATCCGGTGCCCAGCTGTCCTGTGCCTTTGGCTCTGTCTCTGACGCGGGGCCCTGGCCAGCTGGAGGTCCCTCAGGCCAGCAAGCTCTTCTTGACTTTGAGCCTAGAACCACACTTGGCATTGGAATGCACACAGGGCATGTTCCTGCCCGCATGGAGCACAGGGTCTCCCAGTAGGGCCTTTGCCCTTTCTTTAGCACTTTGCTAAAGATACTAAGAGGAAGTGATGAGACAGAAACACTCATGCACATTTCTCCTCCGTGGTCCACCTGCCCATACCCTCCCCCCATCAAAGGAGGGTGGCCTGACACTAGAAACTGTGGTTGCCATGAAAACCCCAGGATGGCATTTCCTGTGACCTGACTGAGCTTCTTCTGAGACACGATGGGTCACTTGGCATCCCCCCACCCATCCCTGGTCCCTTCCACTCTCTTGGCACCCACCCACCACACATCTGCCCCCCCCCCCCCACCAGCCACACTGAAAGTGAGGGTACCCTTATCCTGGGGGCACATTCTGTATTTAAACTCTGACTTGCCTCATGGGCTTGCTTTCCAAAGACAATGGGAGACAGGCCTCCTTGAAGCAGGGTCTCCCAGGTGGGAAAAGGAATTGCTTGAGGTTAAGAACCAAAGGAAGAATTAAAGGAGGGAACACGCTGAATGGGAGGGCTTTCCCTTCTTCTCTGGTGTCCTTCTGCTAAGGGAAGGGAGATGGGGACATAGAAAGCTCTAAGAGAAGCCAGCAGGAGACGTGGCAGGTGGGAGCAGGGAGGTGGCCCTGCAGGAAGAGCTGCAGAGGGCTACCGCCCAGGACACTGACCTGCAGTGCCAGCATCTGCCAGGGAGCAGCTGGGAGGGTTGTGAGTGACATTCACCAGAGGCTGAAATGGCAGCATACTGGACAGAGTGAGGTTTCCAATCACCATATGTAGGTGAAAGCTAATGAATTTGCCCGTCTGAGGGCACCAGGCTGGGCATAAGGGAACAATGTCCCAGGTTTTCAGTGACCTTGAGTGACACCAGATCCACCTTTGGCACAAAGTAATGACCACATACTCCCTGCCAAGCCGGCCACCTCCCCTCCTCTCCTCGATGGTCCGAAGTCCACCTCTGCAATTCTCCCTCTACCTGTCTTGCCTGAAACTGGACAAGGCCTGGGGCTTGGGGCCTGGGGCCTGGGCTTCTTCCTGACTCCAAAGTTTCTTCCCAGTTCCAGAAGCAGAGAAACCAGACCTTGGGTCACCCCTCCTTCCTGCTCCCTGAGACACGAAGCCAAGCTGGAGCAAAGACCCCAGAGGCCCAAATGAGGAAATGCCAAGGCACCCCGGAGCAACACGAAACCACGTTGCCAACACTGGCCAAGGTCTGAGCCAAAGGACATAAAGAAACAGGCTTTCCGCGGCGAGTATCTCCAAGGGTTTGCACTGCTGCCCGATAGACACAAGGCCCAAAGTGCTGGCTCGGGGAGGGAAGTGCCAGCTTTCTGTTTAGTCTGGCACTGACCTCATGGGCCCACAAGGACCAGCGAGCTGCCCAGCGTGAATTTCAAGGCCCCAAGTCCCCATGTTTATCTTTAGGCTCGGTTCCAGGAGCTCAGCAATGTGTCCATTTCAAAATAATGTTATGATAGACTGTCCTCAGTATGATGTGGACTTTGGAATCCATGTCAAAGTACAGTAGAACAAAACACCCTCAGAGAAAGCAATTCTGCCTAACGGCTTTGGTGCATGAAGAATGGGATTTGTCATAAGAACTCTCAGAATGCACGTGGGCATCCAGCACCTCAGGGAGAATAGGGTGTGAAGACATAATAGTTGATGGACATCATTAGGGAAATGAGTAGCATAATGTTTTGCAAAATTGGGTGTTTCAGCTGGTTCTGGTCATCGGACAATGGAAGGACCAGCATTTGGATATTCAATTGCCTCCTGACGCTGAGGACTAGTTGAATGTATTTGGTTCCGGAAATGTCCCAATAAAGCAAGAGAAAATGGGAGAAAAGGCTTTGGCTGAGGCCAAGCCATTCTCACAGCTGCAGAAAGACAAACCGCAGAGCACCCACCACCCCACCCCAGCCCCAGCGCCCACGTGGCTTTAGGAGGCTGCTCACGGCAGAGCTTAACCACAGCCTGGCGGCTGAGCATAAGCAATCACGAACCCCCCAGGAGAAGATGCCTCCTGTCGGTTCACCCTACCCCTAAGGCGCACCATCTCCATCTTGCCAAGAATGAGAAGGACTGAAGCGATCTTTCTCACTCCTGGTGCTGGACACCAAACACCCCACTCCCCCACCGCCCTGCACCTAACTATCTGCTTCCCTGTCTCCTTATGAAAATCCACCAACCTCCCAACCACACACTGACATTTCTGGCAGAAACACCCTTATTATTCCACCTGAACCAACAAGAAACAAAGCCAGTCAAGAAACTCGCCTATTGGGATTGCGAAGCTTTGAATGCCATCAGTCATGTGGAAAACGTTGAGCCAGGCCTGGCAGAGCCCCCCAAGGCCTTCATGCAAACAACTAAAGCTGCTGAGCACTCTCGAGCCCACGTGGAGGAGGAACCGCTAATCACAAAGCCAGGCACTGGCCTCCTCGGATGGCCCTAACGAGCACCAGGTGACCACGGATGAATGCGACCACACTGTGTTTGTCAAGTCTGAGATTACTGCAAAGCCTGGAATGAATGAGTCTACAAACAAGCCAATCTATCTGCCCAGGAGCTGGAAAGAATAGGATGTGGAGAAGGCAGGGGGCGGGGAGGTGTCACCAATTACTTGTGGTTCTCGGAGAGCCAAGGAATACTCTTGGAAGCACAACGTCTGAGTGCTGGAGAAGTCTCCGGTCGGCATCCCAAGTCTTCTGGATAATGTCAGAGTCTCTCAGACCATCCAAGCCAGGCCAGATGGAGGCAAGATTGCATAGCATGCAAACTTGCCTCTGACTCTTCTCTGCCCTCTGCTGTCTCTTGCTTATCTTCCTCCCAGTCTAACACCACACACACACATACATGCACATGTACACACGTGCGCACACGTACAAGAAGAGTTTAGGGTCTTCCCTTCTCTCTTGCCAAATCTCTGATCCTAGGAAAGGCTCTGATGCAACTGTGCCCGGATCACAGGTCAAGTATTAATGCATTTGTATCATAATGGGAGTAGATGGGTTACAATTTGCACCATGGATTTAGCTGGGAGGAGAAGGCGAGAGTCTCGGTGACGTATACAACGATGCTTGGGAGGAGGGCACGGGGAGACTCACCCAACTCTGCCCCTGGCTTCCCGTGGGCTGTGGGCACTGGCCCCCTCGAGTGGATCTCCATCTCTTTGTCTGTATAAGGCAGGGCACGACTCAGGTGACTTCACTGTTCCTCCGGTCTTGACCAGTCCGTGGGCAGCAGGTCAGCGGGCGCTTCTCATGAGCTCTGGGAAGTGACCAGGTGCAGAGATGTGGGGATGCCACAGCCTGGGCTGCAGGTCCCAGGCGGCCTGGCCCTCCAGGAAGCAGCCTTGCAGACTGAACAGGCCCTGGAGGACAGGCTGTTGTCCTCATGGTGTCCTCAGGAACGTCTGGGGCTCATTTTGGTGGCTTGATGGTATACATGCTGGGGATTCTCCCATGTCCCTAGAGAGGCCCCTGGGAGAATAAACTCCCCCTCCCAAACTTCTCCAGCTCCCATTTGAGTTCTAACTCCTCCACAAGATACCCCTGGTCCCCACAGCCCGGGTCCCCTTTCTTCTTCTAGGTCTTTTTTCCAAAAGTGCCTGGGACAGGTCTACCTCAGGGTCACACCCCTGCAGGGGCCCCACTGGTGCCGCAGCTAAGATAAGTGGCTGAGCTTCGCCAGGGCAGAGATGTCCCCTGGGATGGGACGGTGTGAGGCAGTGGCCCTGCCCTGTCCCAGTTCTCCCCGAGCAACAGCATGTGACAGGGCTCTCCAGTCCCCTGCAGACACCTCTCACCCGGCTCACCATCCTTCCCTCTCCCCCACCAGCTGTCACCCCGGGTGCCAGGACGCTCACTGCCCTGCCCGCAACGTCTCTCTGAGCCCCGCTCAGGCCCAGACACCCCGTGGCCTTGACCAGACTAGAAGTCTGAGCCCCAAGTGACCGTTCCATGTTATTCATAAGTTTTGTGGGTTTGGTTTTTGGGGTTTTTTTTTCCACATGAGAGGTATTTGGGTGTCTGGGAAAGAATTTTTAAAATAACTTTTTATAGCTAATGAAGAATTTTTAAATATCACTTAGAACAAAAGGCCTCTTTGAAGCCCAGTGCCCAGAACACGGCCACAATGGACACCCTGTTTGTTTGCTACAAACTGTTTACTTTGCTACAAATTGGATGCAGAGAGAGGGTTTTGGGGGCCGAGGGTTGCACAGATCTCAGCCTTGAAAAGAATTCAAGTAACCTCAGCCCCATTCCACACGCCCCACCTCAACTATGCGCTGTGGAATGGTGTTGTGTTTGGAGCGGCTCTGCTTTGGCCCCGGTGTGGGGTGAGTGGTGGACGGGGCTCTCGTTATAACTCTGTGTTTTAGATCCTGGGGCAAAGGAAATTAACAGAGCAACTCAATCCTTGTGACCTATAGAAAAGACTTGGGAGTTCATTCGGGCTAGAAGGGAAGGAGTGTAGGAGGGAAGGGGAGAGAGCTGCTCTCTGTCCTCTCGGTTTATTGTGAATGTCCTCCCCCTTTCAAACCTGCCCCCAGGCCTGGCTTTATGAAAATGCACCTTCCCTGCTACCGAGAGGGGGTCTGAGGAGACTCAGTGACACCCACTTTTCCCTCAGTTCACCCCACTTGCTGCTATGGGTGAATTGTATCTGTTCCCCACCCCCAATTTATACATTGCAAACCGAACCCCCAGCAAGTCAGAATGTGGCCGTATTGGGAGCGGGGCCTTTAAAGAGGTGACTAAGTCACACTGAAGTCTTTAGGGTAGGCCCTAATCCCAACCTGACTGGTGTCCTTACAAGAGGAAATTTGGACACAGGGACACCAGGGCTGCACACACATGGGGAAAAGACCATATGGGGACACAGTGAGAAGGTGGCCACCTGCTAGCCAAGGAAAGAAGCCTTAGAAGACACTAACCGTTTGACACCATAACCTTGGACTTCTAGCCTCCAGGACTATTAGCCAATAAATGTCTGTGGTTCAAGCCGCCCAGTCTGTGATACTTTGTTACAGCACCTGAGCAGATAAGACAGTGCCATAAGATGGGAGATTCTGGAACTCTCTCCAAGAGTTCTCTCAGTTTCCTGGTCTATATAATAGGAGTATAGCATCTAACTTGCAGGGCTCCTATAAGGGTTAGGGTTGCCAATGGCAGGGATAGGGTTACCTGGCAGAGTCTGGCACAGAGCAGGCACTGGCTAAATAATTGTGAATGTTAACACTACCATCATTGCTATTGGAGACCAATCAATGTCTACTTGTTACTTACATAACTTTACCAAAAATCATACCGAGAATCTCTCTCCATGGATTTGACGATTAAGCGCCAACGAAGTTAGTGTTTTTGGTAACCCTCAAGATTTTGCTCTCTCTGGGCCACCATGTCACACAACTCTGGGGGGCCACTTTCGAAGGGTTTGTTGCCCCTAAACCAATTCCCTCTTCCTGGCGTTTTGCCCTCACCAGTTTCACAGACAGTATTTCACCATCGCAGTGGACAAGACAAAGCTATGCAAACTCATGCAAATTATACCCACAGGGCTACTCACCTTCATGTCAAGCTCTGATAAATTGGTCAGGTATAATTTGATCCTCATATAATCTGTTTTCTTTACCCCCCCCAAAAAAAAACCATTTCTGTTTAAGAATTGGTTACCCCGTCCTCGCTTATACCTGTACCATGTGACGTAGCGGAGGAGTGAGGCTCACACACTGACACTTCTCTTAGGTCACAGGGTTTCCAGGGACACTGTGACCACAGGTTGATGATGGGTTATGCCCTTCACCACCAGCCCTGGCCGCTAATACACATTTCGTCTGTTTGTCTCAGAAAATACCGAACACAGACCGTCTCTGAATTTAAACCTCCCATCAGATGAATTAGAATATCCCCAAGTGTTCTCCCGAGCCCCAGCGGCGTGGAGCCTGGCCACACACCACTCCTGTGGCTTCACACCGCTGAGTGCAAGAGGCCTCCTGGCTCTCCTTTTTTTGAGGGCCGCAGATTCTCTGCCTGAGTTTCTCCTTTCGGACAGAACTTTCCGTACACGAGCAGGCTCTGGGAAGTCGGCTCACCGCAGTAGCTATCTGAGATTCTGTTTAAATGAGATGGGGTACAACAAACACGCAGTGAGGGGCAGCATCAGAGATAAATTCACACTATTATGTTTAATTAAGATTTTTCAACTTTTGATACATTCTTGTATTCCTGGCTGGTCGCTTCCTCTGCAGGACTGTACAGAAGGCTGTGGTCGTAAAAATGGATGGTCTTCATTTACACCAGCTACAGTCGTCGGTCTTTGGTGGCGATGTCCTTCCGTGCCTGGCATCTGTTCCTTTCTCCGGCTGCAGGAAGGCAGCGCCCGCCCTCTCCGCAGGGTGGACTCTCTCCCTAAGCTCTTGTCCAGTGTCTGCCCTCACCTCAGAGGACCTTCCACTTCCTTCCCACACACTGAGTCCTTTCTAACATTGCAAAACCGTCTCTCTCGATCCTGCTGCTCTTCCCTACTGGACGTTTCTCCAGCCAAGACTCTCGATCACGGGTCTTCACCCCTGTGCGCCTGAATGCTGACTCGCACGCCCCCTCCATCAAAAGACACTCGATCCCCAGGCCCAGGCCAGAGCCCCAGAGCAAAGCCTCCCTCCAGGGGGGGAGGCAGAAGAGGCACGAGGCCGCGAGCCTGGCTGAGACGCTCTGCCTCGTGGGCAAATTGCAGAGTCACAGTCACGCACGGCCAATTTCCAGACGGTCAGAATGGCACCTGGGCATCTGTGTGCTGGAGGTGCCACTCCTTGCCCTTTCTGTGCCCCTCGACTTCTGCCATCCCATAACACCCCACCCCACGTGCCGCCCTGCTCCGCTCATCTGCTGTCTCCTGTAGGAAGAATTCTCCACTCTCCCCTGGTCTAATGAACCCCAGCTTTCCACATCCATCAGAGACCCCTGCAGACTGCTGTGGACTGGCCCTCAGCTCTCTACCACTGATGAGCACCACTGCATACTCAAGGCATGCCAGGCCAGCAGTTGGTTCTTCTGCCCTCACGGCAACCCTACAGGGTAGGTTGGGTACATTCCTGTGTCACAGGTAAGCAGGCTGAGTCCCAGAGAGGATAAACTATACTGGTGCAGGGTCTCCTTTTCAAAAAGTAACAGAACCACAACGTGCTGGCGAGGAGTCCAGCCCCACCATGTGTGTTCTGCCTCATGTCTGTCTCTGTTTGACTTTGCCCTTGGGCAAGGAGAGGCGCCTGACCCTGGACCAGAGGGGCATGTGCTCTTCCAGACAGCCCCGAGCATTTCTGAGGAAGACCCAGACATTCCCGGCCGAGACCCCTGGTCCCTTCCTCTCCTTGCTGGATTCACACTCCCTCCCTGCCGAACCTCTCTGTGCCTCGGACTCCACTGCTGTAAAATGGGAAAGGTGCAGCCACCTTTCCCCTTCGGAGGGCGTGAGCATGAAACGGGATCTGCGCTGAACAAGCATTGCTGCGATCATTATTTGCATTCGTGTGGTTCCAAGGAAATAGCCCTTCACTCGGAGCTAACATTTTAGTAGGGGGCTCTTGGAGGTGGAAAACACGGCTTGAAGAGCCAAAGGAATACATCTCTGACAGTAGGACCCTGAGCTCCATCCATGGAAGGCCAGGGGTCCTTCCTTACACCCTCCAAATCCTGTCACCGAGGCAGCTGCCCATGTGTGCCACATGAGCTCTCGAGCCCAAGGAACGGCCACACGAGCGGGTGTGTACAGAGTGGCCAGTCACCTCTCAGCAACGCTGAACTCAAGGTTCAAATTCATCAGATGTGTGCAGTGGAGGTCCTCGTGCTATTCAAATTAGCT
Organism: Mirza zaza; assembly: GCA_008750895.1. Taxonomy (NCBI): domain Eukaryota; kingdom Metazoa; phylum Chordata; class Mammalia; order Primates; family Cheirogaleidae; genus Mirza; species Mirza zaza. The sequence continues at coordinate 11,403 of VSMD01120356.1, forward strand.
CGGTGGAAGATTTGCCTCTTCGGTGGGGACCGTGGCAGGGCCCCTGGGCCCGGGCCAGCAGGGCGAGAGGGGAGCTGTGTGGGGGACAACGAACAGCCCTGGGGTTTGTGCCGTGCACAGTCGGAGCTGTTAGCGGCCCAGAGCGCGACGCCTTGTTTATTGATTTCACAGGCTCACAGACCAGAACATGATGAATATCACTTTTCCACTGGGGCGAAAGTCACACGGCCAAAGAAGCGAGGCAATCATCCAGAAAACAAAATTGTTTTTGTCTGAATGTGCCATTGGAGACACTCTGAAAAACAGGCTCCTCGAGTAATTACGGAGCTTCAGCAAAGCGAGGCTCTTGCGTGAATTATCTGCGTGGTGGCCTGAGTTCTCCGGTCTGTCCGTGAAGATGTGGCCTCGGCAAATCACCAGCTCACCTCAGCGGACACATTCGAAGGCAGGCTGCAAAAGTAATGAAGATGCCAATTTAATAAAGGAACAACTGGGCTCTGTTGAGCCTCAGGCTACGGCTACTGCCTTGTGTTTAAGGACAATGCCTTCAGCGATGGGTTAGATGAATTTTTTTTATTGTGAGTTGTCCATAATAATCCTGGTAGTTTTAATTCCCACTCTGAGGATTGTCTTAGTCCCCAAACAAAGCTTATCATGTGGATGTCTTTCCCTGATCTCCTGTCCCCTACCTTCTGGGGGTGTCTGTGGTAGGAAGGTTCCAGAGAGAAGCTATCCAGGCCAGATTGACCAAACTGGACACCATCTTGCAAAATCAGCACACTTGCGTCGAGATACCCTTCCTGTCCCTGCTCTTTGCCGCCAAGCAGAATTGACCCCCTGGCGTCCAGAGCACCAAGCACATCTCTGCCTCTATGAAGCCTCGCCACAGTCAGGTTCCTGACAAGAAACAAGTGGCATGGCAGCGTGGGATCATCCAAGGAGGGAACAATGACAGAGGCAGGATCGGGTGTAGCAGAACCACAGGGGTGGTGCGGGAAGCTGGGGCTAGCAGTGTCGGTGTGTTCCAGACCTTCCACCCACCCAACGGGACAAGGGAAGCAAAGTCCCCAGAACATGGTACGTGAGGACCATGTGAAGCAAGTTCCCTGAGAGGAGCAGTCAGGACACAGCAAGCCAAGACCACTTCGCAGGGAGGGTGCAGGGCAGTCAGCCTGCAGAGTCTCCTGCCTGCCTCTGCCCTCAGGTTGGGCACCCCCTCTAGCTGAACCCAGCCAGAAGGCAGAGTCCCCACGATCCCATCCATGAGCCCATACGAGGCAGGCTCCAGGCAGAGGGCAGGTGGAGAGAGGAGGACATAGGAGGGTGAAGAGAAGACATGCATTAAACACCGCCGTCAAATTTCAACTATGAAAAGGAAGCCAGCTGGGAAGTTCAGAAGCCATAGATGTTGTCACTGGCACATCCCACATCCTAACAGGAGTCCCTTGGTGCAGAACCTAGCACTCGCTGCCTTGACTAGGCTGAGATGATACTTTTGCTTTGGGGCTAATAAATTATCATCATCCTAGGAAGGTATAGAAATTTCTGTCTTACATAGTCACTGCAATTTCAGGAAGAAATAAGAATAAAAATAAATAAAAAGATAATAAAGAAAAAATTGGGTCCATGATACTAGTTCTTTTATAATTGTTTTAAATGTACTTGTAATCCAGCTGAGTGTGATGGCTCATGCCCGTATTCCTAGCACTCTGGGAGGCTGAGGTGGAAGCATCACTTGAGCTCAGGAGTTCAAGACCAGCCTGAGCAACAGCAAGACCCCCATGTCTACTAAAAATAGAAAAAAATTAGCTGGGCATGGTGGCACATGCCTGTAGTCCCAGCCACTCAAGGAGGCTGAGGCAGGAGGATCACTTGAGCCTAGGAGTTTGAGGTTGCAGTGAGCTAGGCTGATGCCATGGCACTCTAGCCCAGGTAACAGAGTACCACTTTGTCTTTAAAAAAAGCACTTGTACTTAAAACTTCATTATCATTGTGATAATATTCAAATGATTTGAAGCATGTAAAAGAATCCAATATATTAGACTTGTGAGTTTCATTGAATGATTAGAAAAATTTGATGAAAGAAGTTTGCAATCAATGTTTAAATGTCAGCGAATTTTTCAATTTGTAAATTCATAAGTTTTATTTCATTAGTTGGGTAAGTGGTGTTTGAAATTTTAGAAGAATAATATTTAATAGGCTGATGAAATTAATAAGTTGTGTATCGAATCAAGTACACAGAGCACTAAGTGTCACTCAAAGCCCTCAGACGTCACAAGGGTTTGCTGATGTTACTATAGACCTAGAGGCATAAGGTCCAACCCAAGCCTTGTTCATGAAGCTTTCACTAATCCCTAGGGAGTTCTCATCTCTCCAATGTTTAGCACCTAGACCCTTTTTTGGAGGTCTCTGCTGCATAACCCAGTTCTTGCCCTCTTTTATTTGTGGTATGTACACCACGAGTCCCCCAGCTAGGCTGTGAAGTCTTTGGGAGACAAGCACTTGCCCTTCAACAGTCTTCGTTTCTTTTCTATTTTCCATTTCTCCAAGGCCAGTGCTAGATGCATATTAAGTCTTCAATACGTGCTCATTATTTGGTTGGTTGGATTTAGACCCGTGTAGAATGACTCTGTTATACTACAGATGCCCTAGTAAGTTAACTCGAAGATTTTGTCAAGGAAGGAGTTAATACAGAGGACCCAGGTGAGGCCTGCTTGAATATTTAGCAGGGTGTGTTTTATCAGGACTTCCATAATTCACACTACTTTTCCAGTTCCAGGAGCACCTCTGTGTCTTTGCCTCCCTTTGCAGTCCCCACGGGGCACGAATGGACTTTTCAGCACCATGGACTCTTTAGACTCTGAGGTCCTCCAGAGGTGTAAGACGTGACCTCATCTTTTGAGGAAACTCAGAGCTTGTCACATTAACAGAACTCATCGATGTAACAAATGTCCGATGAGCACCTGCCGTGTGCCCAGCAGGGTGACAGGTTCTTGGGTCAGAGCAGTGACAGAGGCAGAGTCCCTGACCTGTAGGAGGCCACGATCCACTCAGTGTCTCACAGGACAGTGCCGAGAGCGCGTGCTCGGCGAGACGTGAGTGAGTGACAGTGAGAGGTACAGGACCCGAGAAGTAAGCTGTCACTGAGGAGGAAGGGTAGACCTCAGGGAGTCGGGAGGGTGGAGGTGGGGGATGTGTTCTTATCCCAGAGGGGTGAACAGCACGATAAAAGAGGCAGACAGTGATTTCTGTCCTGGCCGTGTTTTGTGGCAGATGCCATCACGTTAGGGACAACTGCCGAGACTAGAGCCACGCAGCGGTGATGTGAGGAGACCAGAGTTGCGCAAGGACAAGCTCAGAAGGAATTTCAGAGTGACACGGGTTGAGATAGACCCACGAATCGCAGAAGAGTGACGTGATGCATTTAAAGTAGTGTTTTTAGTTCCAGACATTCCGTTTGCTCACCAGCCACTTCTCTTGTCCTATAAATCGTGCCATTCTAAAGTTAGGACTTTTAAACCTGATACAACCAAAGTGGGCATGGTCTGGAGCCATGCGGTGGGGGCAGGGTTGGGGGCAGGCATAGGCACGATGGAAATGCTTACGGACACGAGGAATCCATGCGCGAGGCTTTGCTCTTGCTTAGGAAGAATTACTTCTCCTGAAGGTTCCGGAAAGGGGGTGAGCCCAGGAGTGCCCAGCCATGCCGGGCATGAGTCCTGGAGAAGCAGCAGCTGGGCAGCATGTCGAGGTGGCTGGTCCGACACCATGCCTCAACTTCCCCGACCCACATCAGTCCTGAGAGTGGCCACATGCTTGCCAGGTGCCCAGAGTTGCACAGAAGTATGGAGAGTGAGCCTGCTCTGACAGGAGCTCTGTGGCCCTAGGACACTGGGGTGACATACATTGCTGAGAACAGGGACCTGACAGCAATGACAGAGGCTTCGGGGTGCACCAGGGTGTGCAGAAGAGGGTAAGTGCTAACCAGATGCCAGTTCCTATCCCCTCAGAAGGTTCCAGAGTCCCTGGGGGAAGGGAGGACAGGGCAGAGGGGAAGGATTCGAGATGACCCTGAGTTCACTGACGTTTCCAGCATCTGACACACTAAGACCTTGAAACAGAACGTAAATCAGTTATTTCAAAACATTAAAATGATGAATATATCCGAGCTCATCCCCTAAGTTTTGTGCCACATATTTAAGACTAAAAGGAAACAGCAGAGACACTGAAACAGACACAAGAAGGAAGGCAAAACCAGGAGAGAGCTACGCTATGACAGAATTCAGGGGAGAGAAGAAATCTGTGAAGCGCGGCTGGGGCACCGAACACCTAAAGAGCCAGGTGTGAGCCACAGGGTCTATGAGTACGTGGTAAGAAATGGGGCAGCCTGATTTCAAGGGACACAGCCACACGTCCTAACGGCCAGCGCTTTTCTCAACTTCACCAGCTGCCTTTGTCTGCAGCACGTCATGCAACTCGAACTTCAGGAGTTACTGGTGAGAGAACTCTTCCTCAAGAAGTCTGCCGCCCTGGCTCAGAGACCACACGGCCTTCTCTGAGCCTGAGAGAAGCCTCATCATCAGCACGTTTGACCAGACTCAGAATACATATTTATTAGCAAACATGAAGAGGATTCGGCCCGCTTTTATGGTCCCAGAGAATTTGCAGTCATCATGATCCACCAAGACCAGTATAGGAAGCTGCCCAAATACAGTGCTCTAGAAGGGAAGGTATAAGGGGAGGTCAGGTAAGCCCGGTGTGATCATTAAGTATTGCTCTGACACTGTGACCAGAATTGGTCATGGTGTAGACCAGGACAATGACTACAGACAGGTCCAATGTCAAACACTCCAAGTGACTCTCTGAGTAACGTTGGGAAAACCACTAACTTCTCTGTGTCTCCTCTTTTGTAAAGGAGCCATTCTGTGTGATCAGAGATTTCTTCTGCTGCCAACCATCTTTGGTGCCTGGGAGCTGTCCATTGGCGTATTATTGTTGAGTCCAAGGTGCTATTATACAACCATTGATCACCAAACCATAGGGAAATGTTTTCCGGTTAGTGTAGGTTTGGTGAAATAAGCACTCGTATATACATTGCTGGTGAACAATTTTAGCAATAAGTATCAAAAGCCTTGAAAATATCATACCTTTGGCTCAGCAATCTCATTTCTAGACGTTTGCCTAGGAAATAATCATGGACATGTGAAAAGATAAGGCAAGGATAGATGTTCATTGCTATGTCAGGGATGGTAAAAGAAAACTGGAAACAACCTCAAATGTCAAACAATAGGACATGATTACCAAAATCATGATACATTCATAAACAGAACACTATGCATAAAATTATACTGTAGATGAATATTTAATGACATGGGGAAATGTGTACAATATGATGATGCAGGACAGAGGTTTACAATGAGATCTGATCTTTAGAACATCATTTGTTCCATTTATATGAGTAAAAATAAGGAGAAGCATGTGGCCTAAATGTTCACAATGAATGTTGTTCTCTAGGAGTTGAGGTTAGAGGTCATTTTAATTTTCTTCTTTGTGCTTCTGTTTCCTGAAATGAATGGGAAGTATATTTGTAATCAAGGTTTTAAATATATTTTTATACAGAGTATTTTGCACACAGCCCCTCTTTATAGTCTGATGCCAATTAATCTGTCAGAAATATGTCAGTAAACACCTCACCAGCAAAGTGTATTTTGTTTCTGCCTGGTTCTGAATCTTTTAGATTGTGGTTTTCATGGATGTTGGGGAACTTTCAGTGGGTTTTGTCCAGATGGTTGGGATGTTTTGGTGGGGAATGGTGAGATTAGCTGGAGGCAGCTGTACTTGACTAAGGGATGGAGTGAAAAGAGGTCAGTGGTTGTTCATCCTCTTCTTCTCTCTACCTGTAATGCAAGCAGCCCACAACCAAGTTCAGGATAATCATTTCCAGCTACACAAATAGGAACCAGAATGGGTATCTGTCCATGAGGATGATGTAGCTGGTGATATCTTTGTAAACAAAATTAAAAAGCATTATTTCTACATGCCAACCATGGAAATAGCTCTCCTCTCTAGTGGATTGTCAGCTTTTTTCATCTCAGGATGTTAAAATATAATTGTGCTAGAAGAAGGAAAAATAAAAGAGGTGAATACTTTAAGTGCCTTCTACCCTCTAAGATCCAATTAATTAAAAATAATGAGTAACCACTCTGCCAGTGACCTTGTACTAAATATCCTGGAGATTATAAAGACAGGATGTTCCAGTTATCTCGTGCTACGTAACAAAAAACTTCAAAACTCAGTAGTCTACAACAACACTTTTATTGTGCTCTGGATTTTGCAGATCCAAAATTTGAATATGACTCAGCAGGGTGGTTTGTGTCTGATCTGTGATGGTCTTGAGCTTCAAGAATTGATCCAGGATGGTCCTGACGGCTGGAATCACCTGGAGGGGACTTCACACCTGGACTGGGTCGGCTCAAGGCTGGAGCTTGGCTGGGACTGGCAGCCAGAACACCTACACGTGGGCCGTCCATGTGGTTTGGGCTTCCTCACAACATGGCGGCTGGGTTCCCAGGGGAGCGTCCAGAAAATGAGTACGCCAAGAGAACCAGCGGAAGCTGCATGGCCTTACCTTTCCTGGCTTTAGAAATCACACAGAATCTCTTCCGTATGCTGTGGGTTGCAAGCAAATCACCAAGTGCAGTCCATATTCAAGGGGAGAGGAAGGATACCCCATCTCTTGATAGCAGAGTGGCAAGGTCACAATGCAGGAGAGTACACAGAATGCAAGATCTGTTGCATGTATCTTTGGTACAAAGCCTCCTTGACAGAAACAGCCTTTCCTGAGCTCCTTGTGGCTGTTGTTGGTTATGCAGCCTGGCATTACTCAAGTTTCTAATTTTTTCGGAGAAGGCTGCAAACAAATCTTGATTTTTTAATATGAATTCTCATTTTTTAAATGTTGGCAACTAACTCCAGACATTTTAAGAATGCTTCCAAGACATTGTCTGATGTCACTTCTTCCATAAAGTTTCCCCATATTCCCTTATTAGAGTGTCTACCCCTTCCTTAAGAGACACTTTAAGTGATCAAAACAAGTTTTCAGTTATTGGTATGGAACAGGGGGAGAAGAGAAATAGAACGTCACTTAGAGAGAGTCAATGCTAAGGGCAAGAGGAGGAGGAGGATGGTTCTGGGAAAGAAACTTTGGAAGTACCACGTGCTGGAAGACAAAACGATGGCAGAGCAGTGGGGGAGGTCATCCCTGACTAGGAGGGAGGCTGTGTCTTCTTTTCTGAAGGGAAGAAAGAGAGGAGAAAAAGAGAATATAAGAGGATCTGTCCAATGTGGAACAACACATTGTTGAGTACAGATTATGTGCCAGGCATTGTTCTGGGTGTTCTTCCAGGCTCTGGGAAGGTCGGTGAGCCCAACCTTGCTCCCCTGTGGTTCTTACCTTCCGGTGGGGCCCAGGTATCTGCAAAGAATGAGATGGGAGGTGGTGAGGCACCAATGGGCCAGGGGAGCCCCAAGGGTAGGAGGAGCTGCCTTGGGCAGTGAGCTGGGAGCTCTCCAGTTGATCATCAGCCCTACAGAAATTCAGGAACCTGGCCTTGCAAACAGGCACCCACGAGCAGGAGGTCCTTCTGAGGCTTGGGAACAGGGACATGGTAACACTCAAGGTGACCCTGAGTTGAGTGTGAGGGCAGAGGAAAGTCAATGGTGTGAGGTATGTGTAGGCTTTAAATAGTGGGGTTCCCAGAGGGGCCAGTGGAGCCCAGGGTGGGGACAGACCCTCTGGGGCACTGACTCCTTCCAGGAGGCCTGGGGACACAGCTGGGACCGGGCACAGAGGCCATGCCCATCTGCCAGCCGTGCTAAGGGCCAACATTGTGCCCATACCCCTGGCTTGTTGAAGGATGGGTCTACCTGGTCATGAGAAAATGTGGGCCTATACCTCTTAGGAAAACGTCAGCACCACACACAGTCAAATCACACTTGAAAAACATGGTAGACAACTGATAATGCTAACCAACTCTTCATTTAAAAGGGGAAATAAAATATTCATGTGACTTTTATATTTGGTCCAATTATTAAGGACCTGAAGGAAAATTAACAGCTGCAATTTAACAGAGCAGAATGTGTGCTTTAACATTCTGTAGCCAGATAACAAGCAATATTTTTTCCTCAAAGGCTTTATTGAAAATGTTGATTTTTTTTAAGAGATGAGCAGTTATAATCAGACTGTATGAGGACCTGCAAAGGCTCACAGGAGGAATACTAGAATGCATCAGTAAATGAACAAAAAAAGGCTAAACATAGACTAAAACTCAAAACCAAGAGAAAATTTTTTCTGAGCCTACAGACACAACTATAGATAACCAAATTAGATCCATCTCTGTTGGGTGCCTTATGTAAGCGTATTCAGAAAGTTATTTAGTTTCTGTGAAATGAGGCATACCTTCCCAAATTTTATTTCCAAACTTAAATTTGAACCTGGAATAAAATTCAATTCCTCACTCATCATGCTATGCATCTGTTGGAAGAAAATTTTGAAACAAATTTTCTATTGTACAGCAAAATCAATGCCAATTCATCCTGATGTTTTTAATCAACATGTCTTATTTTCTTCTCTGTTCCCATAACTTTTAATTATTTGTGGTACTCTCCAAACAAACCCTTCTGTTCTTCTCCTTAGTGTCCCCTTCTGGCTTTACGATTTATATATGCGGAAGTCATTTGAGGCCAGATATCACTGATCGATTACTAAGCAATTCTTTGGGTCTTTTGACCCACTTCCATTTGAAAGCACGGAGCTCTGTCTTATGGGCTCCAGGACGTTCAGGTAAAACCTTTTAAAGAAAAGGTTAAATTCTTAATTAGAAGGTAAACATCGAGCCACACAATTTCTCAGTCTGGACTTTGAGAAAACAAATCATTGTCTTAGTGCCACCATCCCTGCTAAAATAATTTCCACAAATGCTGGAGGCCTAAAATATTTGATTCTTGCTCAGAAATCCCATCCAATAATTTGACATTGGCACGATCTGACCTGGGCTTTCAGCTCCAGTCTGCCTCACGTCCAGCCACACCATTTCCCATTCTTGATCCCTTTGGGGTTGTTTAAAATATATGGACATATTTTCAGCTTCAAAAATATTGGAAACCCTTCCAATACGTTTTTTATAATTATTGAGGTTTGAGCTTTGGAGAGCGAATTTCTCAAGTGGATACCAGACAAGAGAAGTTCTGGAAAAATCCAGCTGGTTCTCATGCACCTGAAACGCTGGGGGCAGAGTTGGGGCTGACACTGCAATCCCAGTCTGGAAACTTCCTGCTTGCCTTCATCTCTCCCTTAACCAGAACAATGCAAGTTCAAGGGATAACCGCCCAAGAGCTAAGGAGCTGGGCAATCTCCACGTCCTAATTTAGGCAATTATGTGGTTGAATCAAAAGACAGCGGAAAAACACAGAAAAGCACTCGCGATGAGTTAATCCATTAAACCTTAGCGACTGAGTTGAAATCTCTTTTGCTCTCTGGCCATAGTGGATCCAGGTGATGTGAGTTGATAACATACTTTCCCATTACAACATTTCACAGGGCTGAGTAGAGAAATGTAATTTTGTGGTCTCGCAAACCATTCCACACAAGTGCCTTTTGGCAAACAGAGAAATTCTTCCCTGCAGCACTCGTGTCTGTCTGAATCCCACTGGACTAGTTTGCACAACTCAGCGGAAAGGACCCCAGACACGTGCAATGCAGCAGGCCCTTAGGTTCATCCCGTCTTCAATCTTTCTCTATCGGATCTCCAAAAATGTCAAGGGATGTTGTGAAATCCCTCAAACAAAACGGATTTTAATTCGCTCTAGTCAAAAACCAAATAAACATACAGCACTTGGGGGGAAGGCGGGGAGGGCAAGATTGTGAAATGATTGTTTTCCATTGTAGGTGGCCAGAGACCCCCAGATTTAGGAATGCCGGCTGGGAACTACCATCTGAAGTTATGTTTGCCCACTTGGGAGGTGTCTGGGTTAGGAAATGGATTCCCAACTGGAAGGGGGTGTCCAAGGAACCTGGCTAGGTGGTCAGGAAGGCTGTGCGGTGCAGCCTTATTAGAAGGTTTTAGGGTAGGATGGCAGCAGGTGGAGAAGGGAGACAGGGTTTGAAGAACAGAACATTCTCCCAAGATGGAACCACAGGGCCAGGGCTCTTGGGGGAGAGTTAAAGGTGCTCACATTCCCTCTCTTGACTCAACACACCCAAGGAACTTGAGAAGGAGCAAGCTTTGTCAGTCACCCTAAAATGTAGAAGAATAAAGCCATCCTTCCCCCATATCTTTTCTCCTTCACTTTCTTCTGCATTCAAAGTCAGATTGAAGTGATTTCCATTAAGAAGTTTTAAAAATTTGTTCCAGCAATTCCACTACTGGGCATCTACCCAAAGATTAAAAGTCACTTTATGAAAAAGACACCTGCACTCAAATGTTTACAGCAACACAATTCACAATTGCAAAGTTGTGGAAACAATCCAAGTGTCCATCAATTCATGAGTGGATTAATAAAATGCGGTATATGTATAGCATGGAGTACTACTCAGCTTTAAGAAACAATGGTGATATAGCACCTCTTGTATTTTCCTGGATACAGCTGGAACCCATTCTACTAAGTGAAGTATCTCAAGAATGGAAAACCAGCACCACATGTACTCACCAGCAAACTGGTATTAACGGATCAACACCTAAGTGGACATATAGGAATAACATTTATCGGGTGTCGGGCAGGTGGGAGGGGGAAGGGGATGTGTATATACAAACACAATGAGTGAGATGTGCAACGTTTGGGGGATGATCACGCTTGAAGCTCTGACTCAAGGCAAGGGGGGCATGGGCAATATACGTAACCTTAACATTTGTTCCCCCATAATATGCTGAAAAAAAAAAAAGAAGTGGTTAAATCAGAGAGATATACTGGGAAACAAAGCCATTGTATCAAAGAAGACAAAGACAATACAATCAGCTTGACTTGAGCAACACTCCTCCCTTCCAGTTTCAGAAGTATGTCTCCGAGCCCGGCTGGTCACAGCCATGGGCGGGAGGGACATCCCACCAAGATATACCCTAAAGCAGCTAGAGTCCATGTGCACTGCTTGCCACCCGGCGTTAACTATTTTTGGTATTGCTAGTGATGCCTTTCCAGGCTCTTTGAGAGCGTTGAGGTTTAAAACAAAACAAAGACCATTTGAGTCCCAGGAAGCTGAGCCGGAATCCCTGTTTCACAGCTAACGATGGGAACTCGAGCTTCCGTTTCCTCTTTTCTCTGTACCCGCAATGATACACAGCATCTCGGGAAACTAACATCAGCCAATACCTTCTCTAGAACTGAGCACCTCCAGCCTTTCCTGTTCATCGGTCACTTTCAAGCAGGTGAAAGGGGAACGAGCCAATAAACAGCCATCCGGTGGGGCTGTGTCTCCAGGGCTTCCCTGACTCTAAGTCAAAGTCTGTCCACCCAGCTCAGCACTGAAACTGGCAAGTCACTGCCATGCCCTTATGAAATATGCAACATCATTAATGAGGAGGTAACGTAGCGCCCTCCCCTGTCTGCTGAGGTATCAGTTTTTAACCAGGCGTCCGGTTCCCCTTTGTATCTTTGCCTTTTCAAGTCTGATAAGAATTGCTCATCAATTATGTACATCGAAGCGAGGATTCCTTCCCTTCCAAGCCCAGAGAAAAATTTGCTACCCGAGATGGGGCTGTCTGTCTGTAATCTCAGGCTAGTTTCTTCCATGTTATCGAAGAGAATTTTAAAAGTTGAATTTCATAGCCGTTTTGATATTTTTATGGTGATTTCCCCATGTGATGTTCATGTGTGTGCATTTGTGTAAAAAGCCCTCTACATTTTTAGATCTAAAAACTAACATGTGCAGGATAGCTGCATTTACATTTTGCAGAACATTCCTATTAGAGTAGTGTAAAGGACATTCCTATTAAAGGAATTTAATCTGTTGCTCCCAGAAGAAGAGTTAGAACCAAGGAGTGGGGTCTACAGGATTAGATTTCTTCTCAAAAATAAGGGAGAATTTTCCTTAATAGTCTGAACTGCTGCAGAACGGAATCACTTGCTTCGGGGAGAGTTACTGGCACAAAAGCCTCACAGTGTTTCAGGAGACTGAAGCCATTCATGAGAAAAGTAAAAAGGGGTTCAACACTGAATAACCACTGTGGTTCCCTCCGACCCAGAAGCCAGTGGGGACTCCCAACTTTGAGGAGTCCGTTTATGCCACCAGGAAGTTGGCCCACTCTCTGAAAGACGGCACATGCAAAACCATCTTTTCCTTCTTTCGTTCAAGTCTTCCATCATGTCCTTCAGTGGAGTTTTATCGTTTATGATTTCATTTTTAAAAATACTGGGGTTTTTGTTTGGTTTGGTTTCTGCTTTCTGAACTGGAAAAGTTATTATGTGAAATATTATAAAAGGAATAAATTAAACTTTCATATTCCCACAATTTAGAATTAACAAGTGTTAACTTTTTGCCATATCTGCTTCTTGTCAATTTTTAGGAAGAATAAAAGAAGGGAGGGAAGGAGAGATGTTAGCTAATACCCCCTAACCACTGGCCCCCACACGCATCACTTGCCACAGCTCCCCAGAAACTAAAATGCTCATCTATCAGTCCATGCCTTAAAATATACATATTTTCAAAATATATGTGTAGTCATTAAAACACACAGAGTATAATTTTTGTTTTTAAAATATACAAGTCATTATCTGTATATATCCCATCAATTTGCTTCTTGATTTTCACACTCTACCTTATGTTTTCAAAATCTATTAATGCTGGTATATACTTTATTTTGATTTTTATATTGCTGTATGGCATTTAATCCTAGGAAAATACCATATTTTATTTATTCCTATATCGAAGGATATTTCCATCATTTTTTCTTTCTTTCTTTCTTTCTTTCTTTCTTTCTTTCTTTGCTATTACAAACAATGCTATAACAGAACCATGGTGTATAGGATCCTTATGGAAATATGCGAAGGTTGTTCAGTGTGTATCTGTAAGCATAATCCCTAAAACACAGGGTAGGCATATTTTTCATTTCCTAGATGTCGTCAAATTTCTGTTCAAGATGTGTTTACAAATTTACCCTCAACAATTTATAAGAGTACCAATGCCCTACAACCTTCCCCCATATCCCCAGTCGAGATAGCTTGACTACTTGATTTTACCAACACCTTGGGAGGGAAGTGGCCTCTCTCTGTTTATTTCTTTGCCTTCTCTGACCTTAAGCATCTTTTTATTTGTTTATTAGCCATTCACGTTTCCTCTTCTGACAATTAATTCATTTTTTTAACCTTTATTATTCTTATGATGGGTTCTGTATACTAATTCCTAGTTTATTTAATGTGTCTTCCAGTCTGTTTTTTAATCTTTTGGCAACAGAAGCTTTTATGTTGTCTGTATGGAATTTTAAAATTTGAAGTAGTTGAATACATCTATCTTTTTCTTACTGTTTGGGACTTATAAGCTATTTTTTTAAAGCTTACTCTAAGATTATATAGATATTGTCATTTATTGTCTTTAATGGTCTTTCACATTTAGGTCTACTGGAGTATGTGAAAGGTATATGGTATGAGGTAGGGATCTAACTGCATCCATGCCGTCCTTTCCCCACTAATCTTATATGACTTTTATGAGATAATTTCTGCCATTCCAGAGCTGGCTTATGCTCATCTTACTTTAATGGTCTTTGGAACACATTTCTTTTGGGCCAGAAGGTGATCAAGTGATACACGTCCAGTTGATGCATGTTGCAGTACAAGTGAGTGGAAACATGGGAGTTACAGAGAACCGTCTGACATACCACTTAAGTAGTATAGTCCTGTCTGCTTGGCTGGTACAAACTCTCTCGCACATGTACTCACTGTAGGTGTCATAGGTTGAAATGTGT
>VSMD01120362.1:0-41089 GCA_008750895.1 Mirza zaza
GGTGGTGCCCGCTTTGGCAGGTGAGAAAACTGAGCTCACGGGGAGAAGCCACCGAGTGTGGCCGAGGAGTGGCTGGATGTGGCGGCGCTCTGACGTGACGTGGCTCTCTCTGGCCATGGGAGCTCATGGAGCCCGTGGGGACCCCAGGCCTGGGTCTCCCAGTCTCCTTTGCTGGACTTGAACAGGAGACCGCAGCGGGGCCGGTGGGCTAGGAGGAGGTGGCTGGCCGGTGTGCGCGCTGTCTGTCTACACTGGGGGCTTCGTGAAACCACCTGTAGTTAAGCTAAAAACCAGGTGTGGGTGTCGCTGAATTCATTTGGGCACAGTGCCTCACCTCCTTTGCATCAGGCCAGTGAACCTGGGTCCCAGCAGGTGAAACTTGGTTCTTGGCAGGGGCACGAAGAAGTCTCAGCTCCTGTGTTCATGGCTCTGCAGAGGGCCACAGAGCATGGAGCCAGGGACGCAGCGTATCTGTGGCATTGTCATTTCTCGAGGGCGGTTGGCAATTTGGAAAAAAACTGTCTAAAGAGGCTCCTTGATAGGGATAGGGGTAGAGGATGGAAAAAGGTTGGGACATGTCAGCTGGTGAACATGCTTCCTGATATCCAAAGACACGTGTCCCGTGCAGGTCTGTGCCCGTCAACCTCCCTCAGTCATGAGTCCTCTCCCACAGTGGCACTGGATGAGCCCCTGGGGGTGCCAGGAGGCCCTGCCCTCCAAGAGCTTGAGGGCTGGCAGTGCCCGCAAGCCAAGCGGGCAGCGTCTTGAGAGGTGTGTGTGCTCAGGGACCCCCGTGTGCCCGTCCCGGGCATGTGGAGTGATCAGCAAAACAGCGGTGGCTCCTGTCCTCCGGAAGTTGATGGGCCAATGTGAATACACTTTTAGAAAGTAAATAAACATTAGAACAGATTTAAGCAACTGGGCACGGTGATGCACACCTATAGTCCCAGCTATTTGAGAGGTGGAGGTGGGGGGATCGTTTAGGGCCAGGAGTTTGAGGCCAGCATGGGCAACTGGGCAACATAGTGAGACCCTGTTTCTGAGAGAGGGCAGGGGAGGGAGAAAGGAAGAGTTTAAACAGTGGGAGTCAATGAGTTGTGCTTGGAGCAATCCAGGATGGCTTCTGGGAAGAGGTAGCATTTCTCCGCATCCTGAGAATGCACACGGCCTTGTTCATAAGCGAAGCAGAGCCGTGACTGAGGTGAGCTCTGGAGGAGATTGCCTGGGTTCAAGCTCCTGCCCCCACCCTCCTAGCTGAGTGGCACCAGGCACTACGGGGTCCATAATGGTACTCATCCTTCTGAGGGGACTGTGGGAGCTATTGTCTGCACTCAGTAGGTGTGATCTACAAAGCGGAGGAGGCTGTGGATGGCACCCCGGGCTTACAACGTAGACCCTGTCTAGGGCTCCCTGCCGTCTGCCCCCTCTAAGAAGGTCAGAGCCCATCTCAGGGTTGGGGATTTTTCCAGGACACAGCAATGGTTAACAGGGAGTCCCCTGCCCTAAATTCAAAATACTGACAACTGCTTGCATCTATGGAGCACTGACTGTATACTCAACATTTTACCTGGGCCATCTTACTTCAGCCCACAACAACCCATGAGGAGCAGGGGCTACGATTGTCCTTGTATTCCAGATGAGGAACCCAAGGCTCAGAGAGGTGATTGGCGTTGCCTGAGGTCACACAGCTTGTAAGAGACAGAGCTGGGATTCATCCCGGTTGATGCGACTCCCGAGTCAGGACAGAGACTCTCCTGTCTACTGGGACTTGGATCTTCAGCGGGATCTGAGCCACACTTCTGCCTCAGTTGGACCTACTTGTTGATTTGGAGCCGTTCCTTCTCTTGGCGGCTGCGCAACCCAAACCCTGAGATGCTCTCAGCCTTTTGGATTCGGGGACTCCAAGATCTCGCAGGCTGGCACTCCCGGGATTCCAGATTCCAAACGGAGGGTCCCCTGCCTCTTGGAGTTCCAGGGGTATCTTTCCTGAGCAGCTCAGGGAGGACACGGGGTGCGGTCTCTGGAGCTGGGGTGGGGTCCCCTGGCAGCCTGTTCCTCCGCATGCTGGGGTGGGGCCCGGAGCCGAGGCAACCTGGTTTTAGGGTGACAGACAGGAAACGGGCAGTCTCTGATCTACTCTTAGGCAAGTGTCAAGACAAATAGGATGTGGCCACTTTGTACCCTCCCTCAGGGCCCTGCCCTGGCCCCTGCCCCTGTGGTACGGGCTTGTTTTTCTGCCTTCCGGGGGGAGGAGAGGTGGAAGGCGGGGGCCTGGAGGTGACCCTGCTGCTCTGAGCCTTGCTTCCCTTGTCTGTATAATGGGCGTCCTCACAGCCAGTGCTTCCTTCACAGGGGCCACCCACACGGTGACAGGGAATCAACCCGTTCACAGTGGGGGCCTCCTAATAATTCGTTTTCACTGTAGAACAATACACTTATTTGATCCAACATTAAAGAGTTTGTCCCACCTGCTGTGCGCAGAGTGTAAACCGTGCTCCTGCACTTTCTCCCTTGGCTGAGCATCTCTTAGAGCCTCAGGCTTTCTTCCTGTCAAATGGCCTGATGCCTGTGCATCTGGGGCCTGGCTCCATGGTCCTTTCCTCTCGAAGCCCACGGGACGGCAGAGACCGAGCTGGGGTGACCGGCCCCCTGCCCTTGTTTGCCTGGGACTGAGGAGTTTCTGGGGACAACTGGGACAAGCCATTCGCTTCGAACAGCCCAGGAAGGGAGACTTGGGCTTTCCCGTTGCGCCATGTCGTACGTCAGCAGACGAGTAGCCCTCTGCTTTTGCAGAGGCCCACGGGGGAGGGAGCGAGGTCGCCATCTCCATACCCTCCCCGAGTCCAAGGCCTCCCTCTCCTCTGCCCGTCTGCCCACATCTGGGCCTCCCAGATAAAACACCCCCTGCTGGAAGCCAGTGTCTGGGACCTTCCACGCAGCATCTTGTTCCATTGTCATGACCATTCTTTGAAGCTACATGGCCCCATTTTACAGACGAGGAAACTGAGACTTAGAGAGGGTGAAGTAATCTGCTCAAGGTCACACACCTGCTAAGCAGAGGTGAACGTGGGATTCAGGCTCCACCCCCTGGCTGTCTCTGTGTGCAGGGGACTTGGGGATGGGTACTGGGGAGGGGACAGCTGACAGTGAGAGCCCACCTTAAGAACACGACCCTAGCCCCGCTCCATGGTTTTCTCCCAGCCTCTGGGCTACAGAAAGTCAGGCCCTGACTTGCCGAGATGCCTCCCTACTGGTCCAGGAACTGGAGGGCCAGGCCTTGCGTTTCTGCCCCCTCCCTCCCTGCTTCCAGGAAGTGGCTGAGGGCCCTGCCTTCCAGGAACCGAGGACTGCCCAAGGTGTGTGTGTGTGTGGGGGGGGTGGGTGCCAGTGTTTTCATAATTATGAAACATGTCTCTGAGCAAGCTGGTGGCTTCTTCCCGAAGTCCTCCACCCCCAGGTAAAAGGGAACAAAGTTGGGCGATACATTCTTCCCCCAAGTAGCAACTCTGCCCTGTGTGCAAAGAAATTCTGCCATTGTGACGGCAGATTGGGAGGCAAAGGCTGTGTGTGTGTGTGTGTGTGTGTGTGTGTGTGTGTGTGTAGGCGTGCAGGTACACACCCATGCACCACATTTATTAAGCACCTACTGGGAACCTGGAACTTCGAATCTGTCATCTCATTGGGCTCTTTCGACAGCCCTATGGGATAGGTACTGATTTTTATCCCCATTGTACAGCTGGGAAAACTGAAGCATAGAGAGATAAGATCTGTCTCAAGGCCATATAGCTCGGAAGACACAGAGCTGGGATTCGAACATGCTTTGGTCTGCCCCCATAGTCTGTGTGTTCAGTCCTGTGCTCTGCATGGCACCTCATACATAAGGGCTCACATTTTAGGGGGACACAGCCCAGAGCTCCCTTTTCTCCTTTCTCTGCCCTTCCTCTCCCGTCTAAGCCCCCAACCCCAGGCTTTCGTTCCTTCAAAGGGAGGTCCCTTCAAAAGGAGACCTCACCCTTCAAAGGTGAGGTCTCTCCATAAAGCCTTCCTGAACCCTCGCTGGGTTCCAATCTGATCTTGGCCCCTCATCAGCTGTGTGTCTTTGGACAAGTTGCTTCACATCTCTGACTTTCAGTCTCCTCCTCCCTAAAACAGGGATAATCCTGAGGGCTAGACGTGTCTGGTGCAAGTATCATAAAGTTTGGTGTAAGAAATCGTTTTAAGGTATGATCAGATTTGCATTGTAGAAACCAACATGATTCTAACCAATGTATGAAAGAGGCTGGAAGCAAAGGGGCCCATGAGTAAGTTCTACTCGTCCAGGGAATGAGAAGCAATTGCTCTTTCCTCCAAATCACATGAATGAAGTACAAAGGAAGGTGCTGGAAATCGTCCAGGCGCTGTCTGTGAATGCCCGCCCCTCTGCACCAGACGCTGTTGTAAGGGTCGCATGGTGCTGACGGGTGTTATGTCCAGGGAAGCCAGGTCACAGCTGCCACTCACCACAGGGTCCTCGTCACAGGATCCCTAGTCCTACGAATGCCAGCCAATGCCGGGGGAGCATAAGAGGAGAGAGGGAAAGCAAAGCACGGGCATTCACAATGCCACAAAGAAAGATCAATGAGGCCGGGCGCGGTGGCTCACGCCTGTAATCCTAGCACTCTGGGAGGCCGAGGCAGGAGGATCACTCAAGTTCAGGAGTTCGAAACCAGCCTGAGCAAGAGCGAGACCCCTCTCTACTATAAATAGAAAGAAATTAATTGGCCAACTAAAAAATACGTAGAAAAAATTAGCCGGGCATGGTGGCGCATGCCTGTAGTCCCAGCCACTCGGGAGGCTGAGGCAGCAGGATTGCTTGAGCCCAGGAGTTTGAGGTTGCTGTGAGCGAGGCTGATGCCACGGCACTCACTCTTGCCTGGGCAACAGGGTGAAAAACTGTGCCTCAAAGAAAAAAAAAAAAAGGAAGAAAGATCAATGAGATAGCCGAAGTGAGAGGCACTGTCCTTCCTGGCTACCGCTTAGGGAGGACAGTGGTCGCCCTGCCCACAGGCAAGTGCAATGAGTACGAGCTCCCTGAGGGCAGGGCTGTTCTGTTTTCTCCTGGCCAGAGCGCAGTTAATGGCTCTGGGCCCTTGAGGACTTATGGGGCAGTTTGACTGAAAGAACTAAAGCAGTCGACCTATGCTGAAAGTTTTCCATGCAAACAAAGTGCTAAGGGCTTTGCATACATCGCTTCATTTTATCCTCACAATAGCCTGCAAAGTAGGTGCTGTCATTCCCATTTTGCAAGCAAGGACACCACCAACGGGAGTGGGACCAAACCCAGACTCTGAGGAAGAATGATACAAACTGAAACTCCAAGGACGGGCGAGGGCTATGGAGGGGAGAGCCGAGATTGGGGAAGGGAAGACAGAGGGATGTGGAGGCAGGGGCAGGGGGAGGAGGTGGCGGGCAGAATCAGACCCCAAGAGACCTCAAAGTTCCAACAAGCAGCTTTATCCTATAGGCCTGTGTTTTCCAAACTCTTCCGCTTGTGGCCCTCATCAGTGGGCAATTGATCTATTTATGAATGGTGTACAGGGACTACTGCACCCTTATCATATAAATATATACAGAAATAGAATTTAAGAAGATGTGGGCTGGGTGTGGTGGCTCACGCCTATAATCCTAGCACTCCAGGAGGCCGAGGTGGGAGGATTGCTCAAGGTCAGGAGTTCGAAACCAGCCTGAGCAAGAGCGAGACCCCGTCTCTACTAAAAATAGAAAGAAATTAATTGCCCAACTAAAAATACATAGAAACAATGAGGTGGGCATGGTGGCACATGCCTGTAGTCCCAGCTACTCGGGAGGCTGAGGCAGGAGGATTGCTTGAGCCCAGGAGTTGGAGGTTGCTGTGAGCTAGGCTAATGCCACGGCACTCTAGCCCGGGCAACAGAGTGAGACTCTGTCTCAAAAAAAAAAAGAAGGTGTGACATAAAGAGTCAATATAGGCTGGGCGTGGTGGCTCACACCTGTAATCCTAGCACTGTGAGAGGCCGAGGCGGGTGGATTGCTCGAGGTCAGGAGTTCGAAACCAGCTCTGAGCAAGAGTGGGATCCCGTCTCTACTATAAATAAAAAGAAATTAATTGGCCAACTAATATATATAGAAAAAATTAGCCGGGCATGATGGCACATGCCTGTAGTCCCAGCTACTCGGGAGGCTGAGGCAGGAGGATCGCTTGAGCCCAGGAGTTGGAGGTTGCTATGAGCTGGGCTGATGCCACGGCACTCTAGCCCGGGCAACAGAGTGAGACTCTGTCTCAAAAAAACCAAGAAGGTGTGACATAAAGAGTCAATATAGGCCGGGCGTGGTGGCTCACACCTGTAATCCTAGCACTGTGGGAGGCCAAGGCAGGCGGATTGCTCAAGGTCAGGAGTTCAAAACCAGCCTGAGCAAGAGCAAGACCCCGTCTCTACTCTAAATAGAAAGAAATTAACTGGCCAACTAATATATATAGAAAAAATTAGCCGGGCATGGTGGCACATGCCTGTAGTCCCAGCTACTCGGGAGGCTGAGGCAGCAGGATTGCTTGAGCCCAGGAGTTTGAGGTTGCTGTGAGCTAGGCTGACGCCATGGCACTCACTCTAGCCTGGGCAACAAAGAGAGACTCTGTCTCAAAAAAAAAAAGAAAGAGTCAATATAACTACAAGCTCTAACATTTTCTTTCTACACCCCAATGGGTTATCTTACCCACAAATAAAATGTTTTAACTAAAATTGATAAGGAGGCAAATAAAGTTTCTGTGCAACATAAGGAGGAAGTTGAATGGCCATTGAGGATGAGCTCGATTCGTGCTGATGAGTCATCATCAGGCTGCTGCTGGCTCGGGTCCTCTCTGTGCTGGGCACATGCTGGGTTGTAGGGACGCCCGGAGCCACAGTGCCTGCCCCAGACCAGACATGCTGCGAGCTGCGGCAGCCCGGGGCCGCAGAAGAGGGGGCTCGCTGGGCTTGCGGGGAAGCTGTCCTGACACCCTCTGCCTGTGTCTCTCCCCAGGTGCCATGCCTCCTCAACTCCTCCTGCTGCTGACTCTCCTGGGCCCTGGCAGCAGCTTCCTGCCGGGGGACAGCCGGGCAGATGGAGACAGGAAAGCCCCAGGCCCCCTGCTTGCCCGGGGGCGGAGACAGGTGTCCCCGGATGAGATCGAGGATTATGACTATGTCGCAGAAGGCACGGACCCTCCAGAAACACTTGAAAGTTACACCAGTGTTGTGACCCAGAATGTCATACTTCTGACTGTGACCAGAACGTCGGAGCAGAACGGCTCTGCAGAGCCTGGAAGCCCTGAGCCTGCCACTGTGGAGGCTGCTACAAAGGCTGCTGGCCTGGACACAGGAGGGAAAGCCATGGGGAATCTGAGCACGCAATTGGCCACTCGGCAGATTCCAGTCACACTGGACCCTCTGGTCACAGAACTGACCACTATGAACATTTCCATCATGGGTGCGCCACCCAACAAGGGGGCTCTGTCCATGGGGCCAGCTACCATGGAGGTGCAGACCACTCAACCAGCAGCCACAGAGGCCCTGACCACGGGAACCCCTGCCACGGAGGCCCTGACTACAGAACCTCCTGCCATGGAGGCCCTGTCCACCGGACCCCCTGCCATGGAGGCCCTGTCCACCGGACCCCCTGCCATGGAGGCCCTGTCCACGGGACCCCCTGCCATGGAGGCCCTGTCCACGGGACCCCCTGCCACGGAGGCCCTGACTACGGGACCTCCTACCACGGAGGCCCTGACCACGGAACCCCCCGCCACAGAGGCCCTGTCCATGGGACCCCCTGCCATGGAGGCCCTGACCACAGAACCTCCTGTCATGGAGGCCCTGTCCACAGAACCTATTGCCACGGAGGCCCTGTCCACGGAACCTACTGCCACGGAGGCCCTGTTCACAGAAACCCCTCCTTCAGTGGCCCTGTCCATGGAGCTAGCCACCATGAAGGACATCCCTAGGGCAGCTAGCAATCTGTCTGCCATCACCAACATGAAAAATGGGCAGACATCCCCCCCTGGGATCTTCGTGGTCCCCACCTCCACAGGGCCCCCTGACCACATCCCCGTGAAGCAGTGCCTGCTAGCCATCCTCATCCTGGCCCTGGTGGCCACCGTCTTCCTCGTGTGCACCGTGGTGCTGGCCGTCCGCCTCTCCCGCAAGAACCACACGTACCCTGTGCGGAATTCCTCCCCCACCGAGATGGTCTGCATCTCGTCCCTGCTGCCCGACGGGGCCGAGGGGCCGCCCGCCACACCCAACGGGGGCCTGCCCAAGGCCAAGAGCCAGGGCCTGACGCCGGAGCCCGGGGAGGACCACGAGGGGGACGACCTCACCCTGCACAGCTTCCTCCCTTAGCGCCCCTGCCAGCGTTCGCCGGGGTGAGGCCCTGGCCAGCTGCTCACTCCCTCCCTGGCCCAGCGGGGCCACCACTGAGCACCCAGACCTCCATGCCATGGGCCTGGGCTTCCTCGAAGACCCCTGGTGTTGGGGATCTGTAGGGAAGGGACCCTGGCCGCCCCAGACAAGACCAAGAGCAGCCACGGTCCTGTGGCCAAGCAGGACCAGCAGGTGGAACCACCTCCTCGTCCCTCCGGCCTCCAGGGGAGCCCAGCTGCCTGCGGCTGCAGACCCTGGGCAGCGGCCATTTGGCCCAGAGAGACCCTCTCCTTCCTGTCCCCACCTGACGTCTCCCACTGCTGTCCTCCTTTCTCCAGGCCACTGGAGTCTCTCCCCCATAGGCCCAGGGAAGACCGGGTTCCTCTGCCCCACTCTCATCGCCATTTTCTTTTGGTTGCCATGGTCACCAAACAGGAAGGGGACTTTTTTGGGGGGGTCGGGGAGGGGTGCTGGGGAGTGACAGATCCCTGAGGCCATTTCCTGCTGCTCTGCGGGGAGCCCAGGGTGAGGCCCCAGACTGTGAGGGCTGCCGTGGGTTCGGAGAGCCCAGAGACCTTTCTCTGGGACCGTGTGGACCAACGAGCCTCCCTCCGGTGGCAGAATAGCCCCCACTGTCCTCGCTTGCCTTCCCCTGAGGCCACCTTTTCAGGGTGGCCTCTGCCTGGTTCACTGCATCATCCCCTGCCTGGCCCAGGGCTGGGCACTCAATAAATGTGCGATGAACATGCGCTGGTTGGTTGCCTCCTTCAAGGTAGGAAGGCCGTCTCCTCCAGGCAGCCTTCCTGGAACTCTCCATCTCTTAGCCAGGGATGGGGGTTGGTCCTCACTGTTCGCCCTCAGGCCCCCCGGGAAGCCCCCTTCACGGGCTGCTAGGTTGACTTCTGTACTGCCTCTCGGGCGGCAGAGGCATCTCGGGATACCCTTGGGTGGCCTGGAAAAGTTTCAGGCTGTCGGGGGCGGCAAAGGGAAGGCTGGCCCCCCGGTTACCACTCTGCCCCCCATGACCCAGCTTTGACTGGCAGAATTAGCTTCCCCCCAAATCTCTGACTAATGCCTCTCTAAACATCGATGGCATCTTCCTGTTAAAGGGAAACGTAGTTCGATGTCACTTGCTAAGGAACGGTAAGGGACTTTATTCCAGGGCGTGGGGTGGGGGGGACTGGTGACAGGGGGGACTCAACTCCGAGTACAGCTCGGGCGAGTGGGAATCTGTGGCCAAGGAGCAGGTGGAGGCCTGTGGATGGAAAATCACTAAGAGGGCTCAGTCGGACGGGCGCGGAGACGCTTCTGGAAGGAACGCCGCAATGGCCGCCCAGGGACAGCCGCAGGTCTCGTTCAAGCTCGTATTGGTTGGTGGTGGCGGTAGCGGGAAAACTACATTCCTAAGATGTCACTTGACTGGAGAGTTTGAGAAGAAGTAGCCACTTTAGGAGTCGAGGTCCACCCCGTCGTGTTCCATACCAACAGAGGGCCCATCAGGTTCAACGTGTGGGGTACAGCTGGCCAGGAGAAGTTCGGGGACTGAGGGATGGCTGTCACATCCAAGCCCAGAGTGCCATTGTAATGTTTGGTGGAACACCAAGAGTTACTTGCAAGAATGTGCCTCACTGGCATAGAGATCTGGCACGAGTATGCGAAGACATCCCGTTGTCTTGTGTGGCAACAAAGTGGATACTAAAGACAGGAAAGCGAAGGCAAAGTCATCTGTCTTCTACCGAAAGAAGAATCTTCAGTGCTACGACATTTCTGCCAGAAGTAACTGCGACTTCGAAAGGCCCTTCCTCTGGCTTGCTAGAAAGCTCACTGGAGACCCTGCCTTGGAGTTCGTTGCCATGCCTGCTCTTGCCCCACCAGAGGCTGTCATGGGCCCGGCTCTGGCAGCTCAGTGTGAGCGTGACTTAGAGGTGGCCCAGACAACCGCTCTCCCGGAAGAGGATGATGACCCGTGAGAATGGAGCCGGAGCCCAGCGTCGGAAGTCTTATTTCATAGGCTGTCCCGTGATGTCAGCGTGCATCGTGTGAGCCACTTTATTATCCAGCTGAATGGGACATGTACTGCATCTGTGCGATGCTGAAGGAGATGAATGGGCTTCGGAGTGAATGGCAGCTTAAAAAAATACCATCATTGTTTGGACCTGCATATTTAGCTGTTCTGGAACGCAGTTGATTCCTCCTTGAGTTTCAAATATAAGACTGCTACAGTCACATCACAATATTTAGTAGTGAAATCCTGTTTGTTAACTGTCCTTCCCATTCCTTTTTGTTTAGAATCAGAATAAAGTTGTATTTCAAATATCAAAAAAAGAAAGAAAGAAAGAAAAAGAAAGAAAGAAAGAAAGAAAGAAAGAAAGAAAGAAAGAAAGAAAGAAAGAAAGAAAGAAAGAAAGAAAAAGAAAAGAAAGAAAAAGAAAATCACTAAGAGGCAATGTCAGGTGGCTCACGCCTGTAATCCTAGCACTCTGGGAGGCCGAGGCAGGAGGATTGCTCGAGGTCAGGAGTTCAAAACCAGCCTGAGCAAGAGCGAGACCCCGTCTCTACTATAAATAGAAAGAAATTAATTGGCCAACTAATATGTATAGAAAAAATTAGCCGGGCATGGTGGCGCATGCCTGTAGTCCCAGGTACTCGGGAGGCTGAGGCAGCAGGATTGCTTGAGCCCAGGAGTTTGAGGTTGCTGTGAGCTAGGCTGCCGCCACGGCACTCACTCTAGCCTGGGCAACAAAGCGAGACTCTGTCTCAAAAAAAAGAGGCAATGTCAGGGGTCTGGAGAATTCTGGCTAAGCCGACCTAACAATAGCATTCTTGCTAAAGACGGGCCAGGGTGACCAGACAGCCCCTGGGGGGCGGAGGATGAGGAACCCCATCAGATACTGCGGGTGACCGGATAGCCAGGGCCTGGAGTTCTTGCTAACCTGACTGAGCAGAGCTCTCTTTAAAACGGGATTTTACAGGGAAGGGCACGGATGGGCCTAGGGGGAGATTTGGGGGGCTGAGTACAGTTTGGTGGGGCAGAGAATCTCTGTCACCCCCTGGAAGCCCGCCCCGACCCCCCTTTTCCCATAGGGCTTATCTCTTCTTAGCACGTGCAGCCTACGTGGCTTTTCACAACCCGCTGTCAAACGGTGGAAAAGTTTGGGGCCGGCAACCCCTTCCTTAAAGGGCCAGGCAGCAAATCCTTCAGGCTGCGTGGGCCACACAGCCTCTGTGGTCACTTCTCAACTCTGTCCTCGCAGCGTGAAAGCGGCCGTCAGCAGTAGGTTCTAAACGGATGGGTGTAGCTGTGTCCTAATGAAACGTGATTTACAACTCGGAGCCGGACCCAGCTCCGCGAGTTTGCTGTCCCTGATTTGAGCATAGGGTGACAGTCATCCCAGTTTGCCTGGGACTTTCCTGGTGCAGGCACTGAAAGTCCCACACCCCGAGACGCTCAGCCCCAGCTAGCCCGGGCGGTCGGACTCACTGTTTAAGCAACACTGACCACGCGCTCATGTTGCCTCATTCAAAGCCACGTTGACCCTCTACTGTCAGAGCAGAGGGCAGAGGCGCGGAGAGACCCAGGGATAGAGGGTGAGATGGGCTCAAACTCTTGACCTTTGGCCTCCAAATCTAGTCGTTTCCATAGAGAGAAGAAAACTGCTGCTCAAAACATGCTGCTGTTCTACCTTCTAGGAGAGGAGTAACATTTATCTCAGGGGAGAATTGCTTTTCTCTTCCAGAAAAATACTTCCAGTGGCCTCCTTGGGAGTGTGGGAGTGAAGGGCCCCCACCCCAGGGTGCAGCCTGCAGAGGCAGGGTTCAAAGAGAGGGCTGAGCCTGCAAGGTGTTGGAGCTGATTGGGAGGGTGGGTCGGGGGAGAAGGGGGAGACCGGGGACAGGCAGGTGGCAGGGGCCGGTGGAGACTGAGGCGGGGAGGTGTGGGGAGGTGGCCCCCACATGTCTGGAAGTGCTGGTGTCTGTCTCCTGCCCCCGAACTTCTAGAACAACCGATACACAAAAGGAAGGTGTGTTCAAGGTGCTTTTGGGGGTGCTGGTGGCAGAGGGCAGGAGTGTCCATGGGGCTGGGGCAGCCAGCCTTGGGGAAGGCAGGCTGGTGGGTCGCCTCCCCTTTGGGGGGAATCAGAGAAATCACAGGAGGGGAGCTGAAGGCTCCGCAGCTCGGGGCTGTGGCCCTGCAGGCTGAAGGACTTGGGGACATCTGAGAGGTTCCCCAGGGGTCTTGTCACCTTGGTCTTCTAGGGCCTCTCTCCAATACCCTGAGGGCTTCCAGCGTGCCTCAGTTCAAGGCTGCCGTGTGCTGCACGAGCCTGGTCTCCCATCTCCCCTGGAGGAGGGCTGTCTTCCCTGCACAGCTCACTGTCCCCAAGCGTGACATTCAACTCAGCGTCGGCGATGCGCAAGAAACAGCCACCAGGGGGCGCCCGCCGCCAGCTCTTAGAGCCGGCGGACACTGGGCGCTTCGCTCTGTGCAGACTTCGAGGATGAAGGAGGAATCCTTTAGCCACCCTCTGTCCAGACTTCGAATCCTCCTTCATCCAAGGAGGAATCCGTTAGCCAGGAAGGAGCTGCAAACCCTGCGGAGAGCTGGTAAACATTAACCACCGGCTCCCAATCGAAAGCACCCCTGGTGTATAGCGTTTGCCATTTTCCTCCGTGGAAATACCCCCGGGGCCGGTTTTGGGCCCCCGAACATTGTATGGCAGAGGGTACAGTCGATGTAAATAGCTGGGCACAGCTGATCGCAGAATGTAGTCAAACCACTAGGAGGTGGTGAGTTTTGAGCACTGACGACCTTGGGTTTTAATGTCATATAATTTCATTTATTGAACAACTGAGTCACAAAATTCTGAACATTTGCTGATTAGCTCTCACGGGCGGGTACCACTGAGCCCTTCCTCCGGCCTGGCCTCCCATGCCCTTGAACGTGGATCACCTCACCTTTCCCCTGGCGCACGCATCTGCGGGGTCTCTGTGAATCCCTCTCCATCGGCCTTCCGGAAGCAGTAGCATTCTCTCCACGTTATAGAAGAGGAAACTGAGGTTCAGAGAGGCAGAGTCGCCTGCCCCAGATCATGCATGGGATTCTGAGATTGGACCCAGGACCGCAAGCCACGTTCTCACCGCTGTGTCACGCTGTCCTTGAGATCCTGGCGGGGTTCTGGGGGAATCCCACGCCCCAGAGTCTCACCCTTGCTGACCTGCCCTGGTGCCTGGAAGTCTCCCGTTAGTCACTCTTGGTGGCTGCAGACTGCTGGGGGAAGGCATTGTTCCTTGCAGAGAGCAGGACGGCAGAGTCGGGGCCTAGAGACGGCCGGGAGCGAGGAGCTGGCATTTATTGAGCACTTGCTGCATACCTGGCACCTTGCCACACACTTTATCTGCATTATCTCATTTAGGCCTCACAACGACCACATGACATGCGTGAAACGACTGTCCCATTTTCCTGCCGGGGAAACTGAGGTTCAGAAAGCAGAACCACTTGCTCTGGCAGGCTGCACTGCTAGGAAACCGCACGCTGCTGACTTCAGCTCAGCTGCGGGGAAGGAAGGAGAGCAGACAGGAAACGGGGGGCTGGGGACGGCGGGCCAAGTCTGCGCCAGGTCCCCTGTCTCTTACAGGCTGAGGCTGCCCTGATCCAGCAGCTGAACTGGGCAGGGGATCCCCAAATCCTTCCCCCAGACACCACCCCCATCTGCCACTCCACCGAGCCACAGGTTGTTACAGAACGTGCCAGGCACCACTCCGGGACCTGGGATGCCACATGAGCGGGACAGGCCTTGCAATGGCCTTTGGGGTTCACAGTCTCGAGAGGGGACAGATTAATCAAATGATCCCCCAGGAGATTACGGCTGGGCCCAGAACTCAGAGGAGAGGTGCTGGGGGTGGGGGCATGTGGCCCGGGGGCCAGACCTGGGGGTGGGGGGTGGGCCAGGAACATGCTGGTTGAGAATTGAAGGATGCACAGTTGCCAGTTGCTGACTTGGGGGGGGGGGACCAAAATTGGGAAGCCTGACAACGCCCAGTGCTGGCGAGGATGCGGAGAAGCTAGAACGCTCACACATCGCTGGTGGCAACCCAAAAGGGTGTGGCCACTTTGGAAACCGGTTGGGCGGTTTTGTATAAAGCTAGACATGTGCTCACCATGCAACCCAGAAACCCCGCTCCCAGGTGTTCGCCCAGGAGAGTGGAAACGTACGATCCTACAACGACTTGCATGCAAGGTGGATGGCAGCTTTGTTCACAAGAGCTGAAAAACTGGAGGCCCCCAATTACCCATCCGCCGGTGAGTGGGGAAATGCACTGTGGTCCGTCCATACCATGGGACCCTAGGCAGGTAAAAGGAATGGAGTGCTGATACGCACAGCAACACGGAGGACTCTCGAAAACACGCCGAGTGACGGAAGCCAGACACGCGAGGCCATGCGTTATACTGCGTGGTTCCAGTGAAAAGTTCCGGAAAAGGCAAAACCAGTCTACGTTGATAGAAATCAGATCGGTGGTTACCGTTGGGGGCAGGGCGATTAGGAGGGGCTCGCAGGACCCTCGTGGCATGATGGGGACCTGCTTTATCTTGGTCTGGGGGCGATGACATGGGTCTACATTCGCCAAAACTCATCGAGTTGCATTTGTGTGATTGGTGCGTTTTACTGTGTGCAAAAGATACTTCGAGAAGCAAGCAAACCAACAGGCACGCAGGCAAGCAGGTGCGCAGGCCCGGAGGAGGTCTGTCGAGGTCTGTGTGCGGGCAGAGGGCTTGGGCATGCTTCCTGGAGCTCCCGCAGCCGCTGTCCCTGGCCCGGCCCCCTGCCCCTCCCTGGGACAGGCCGTCAGGGAGGCCCAAGGACGCTGCAGCTGCTGGGGGTCCCCTGCCAATGTCCTATGTAGTTCTAACCCTCCTTAACCATCAGTGGCTGCTCCCCTGCTCAAAGATTATCAATGGCTCCCTAGTGCCCAAGTCCAGAAGAAGTTTCCAGCTTCCTCACTCGCTGCCCACTAACCTACGTGCTACAACCCCTCTTTGGGCCGACTGAGCCCCTCACTTCTCACCCATGCCTAATGCTTCCTGGCCTCTCTGCCTTTGCTCCCCACTCTTTAGGCCTTAGTTACCCCAGGCCTTGGACATATTTTTGGATGTCCAGCCATGCCTCTGGGCTCCTCCTTTGCTGGTCCCCCATTTCCCTACTTCCTGGGGGGGGTGGTATTTCTGGGGGGTGCCCTGTCCTTGTCCCAGTCCTGGGCACAGAGACCAACAGATTGGTCCAGGTTACTCCTTCTCCACTCGGAGCCTCAATGTCTCCATCTGTAAAATGGGCGCCTGTGTGTCTGCTCCTGTCTCCAGGGGCCACTGTTTACTTGTCATTCACACTCAGATCGCAGTCACACAAGGCAGGGACTTGTAGGTTTTTCATTCCCCCAGGAGACTCAGGAGGGAGACAGAAGTCGGTCTGACGCCTGTTCTGTCTTTGCCATGTGCCTCTCTGAGCCTCATGGTCCTCACCCCATTTTGCAGATGAGCACACTGAGGCTTAGAGGGGTTCAGTGACTTTGACAAAGGCCCCACAGCTTGAACACCACAGAGCTGGGATTAAACTCTTAAGACTTTGGGCGGCCACCAGCCACCAGAGGCTGGCTCCTTGAGGGCGTGTTGGGAACTCCCTAAATGTCCAAGTCTCCAAGCGAGGTCCTGGGCTGACATCAGCTGCGGAATCCTTTCCTGGAGGCCCAACTGGGGGGCGGAAGGTGCTGGGAGGCAGTCGTTGGGCACTGCCCATCTTGGTGCCTGCACAGTGCTGTGAGAGCAGAGGGGCCACTTAATTTCACCAGCCCTGAACTCTACGCTGTGAGGTCTTGGTCATGTCACAACCCTCTCAGGCCTCAGTTTCTCCTTCTGCAAAATGGGAGTATCTGTGTTAGCTCCCCACTGGAAAGACAACTCCAAGGGGCTGGAAGCAGATGTGGAGGGAGTGAACCGGGTTGACAAGATGGGCAGTGGCCCTAGAGAGGGCACCCACCAGCCAGAAAGAGCCTGCAGCTTGGGAGGGAGGGCAAGCCCAAAGGTAGGGGTCTGTGAACATCTGCCCAGAGGTGGGACCTACAGCCATGGGGAGGGGTTGGATTCCCCAGAAGAGGCTGTGAACTGTTTTACAATATGACGCCCCTTTGTAATGGCAAAGACGCTCTCAGACTCTACATGGTGGGACATTTTCACATCCATCGTGGGAGAAAACATGACAAATACCTCCTATGTGAACAACTCCAATGTATTTCACCATATGTGGTCCGGCTATATTTAGAGTCAATTAACAAAAGATCAAATCTCTGTGTCTGAAGTGTCATATAAATTAGAGTCCAAACACAGTTGGCTTTGAGGACTTGGGTACTTGTGCTGCACTGTCCCACAGGGAGCAGATGTGGGCAGAGACCTGAGTGCTGAGCTTTTAGGGGCACAGCTCTCTTGGCCTCTCACTCATGCACTTGACTCTCCCACACGCAGTGCAAGGGCGTGAGATGGTATGTGCTCGTGGGAAGGAATTGTGACTCACCTTTGTCCCCAGCCTGTAAGTATGATCCTTGCACAGAGTAGGTGACTCAGAAATGTTGGTGGATATTCCAACAACCAGGAATAGATGAAGAAAATAAGACAACCCCAGCTGTAGGATCAATAGGACAGTATTCAGCAATTGAAAAAATGTTTTTGAAGGATA
Source organism: Mirza zaza (assembly GCA_008750895.1). Taxonomy (NCBI): domain Eukaryota; kingdom Metazoa; phylum Chordata; class Mammalia; order Primates; family Cheirogaleidae; genus Mirza; species Mirza zaza. The sequence continues at coordinate 17,135 of VSMD01120362.1, forward strand.
ATATGGAAAAATATCCATGATGTAATGTTAAATGAACTCTGAATCTTAGTTTTCTCATCTGTGAAATGGGATGATGACAATAATTTCACCTCAGGGATGTTGTAGGGATTAATGAGACAGACATGGAAAGCACTTACTATGATGCCAGGGAGAGGGTAAGTGCTCAGTAAATTGTAGCTATTAGGATTAGCAAGTGGAGAAAAAAGGCTGGAAGGAAATACACCCAGTTAGTAAGAGAGGTCAGCTATTGAGTGCAGGGTTACGGATGAGCTTGATTCGCTTCTTTCAACTGTTCTGCCTTTTCCTAATATTCCTCAGCTGACAGAACAAATCCACAAGTGTTAGAAGTCCGGGGGGGGGTCCCCCGGCTTCCCAGCTGGTGACCAAAACTGCCACCCCATAGGTATTAATGCCCAGACTGGAAGCTGAGTCAGTGTCAGTTCCTGCCTAGGGCAATCCTGCTCCCCAGGGGACATCTGGCAATGTCTGGAGAGATTATGGGCTGTCACGGCTGGGGGAGGGGTGCTGCTGGCATCTAGCGGGTGGTGGTCAGGGACACCGCTCTGCGTTCCACCGTGCACAGGGAAGCCCCCCAACACGGAAGCCCCTGGTCTGAAGTGTCAGGAGTGCCAAGATGACCAACTCAGCCGAGAGGCCCCCTGCTCGGGGGCGTGGGATCCACACAACTCCCCTTCCAGAGATTTCTGGAAACCCAGAGAGGCTTCTGTGATCCCCTGAATGCAGCTGTTGAACATGTCTTGGGGGCCGGAAGGCTGTAGCCATTGTCTCCCTTGCTCTTGCCCCCCAGGGCCCTGCAGAGCCGGGCAGCGCCACGCCCGGGGATGGCAGGACGAGAAGGCTGTGCTGAGGTGTGCATCGGGACGGCCTTGTTGCTGCTTTTGCCAAGAAAGGAGGACAAAGACGTGCCCTGTGGCAAGGAGACCTGGGCACAAATGTGGCACAAACACGGTCCCCCTTCCCAGGCAAGGAACCCTGCCCAAGTGGCCTCGGACAGATGAGTTCGAACCATGCCAAGCTCAGCCTTGGGGTAGTTCTTTCTGGAGACCCTGTTGTCTGGCCTCCAAGCCCCTAAGAGGGACAGGCTTCAAGTGACTTCCCGCAGGGGTTCAACAGCCCCTCAACAAAACACTGGATACCAACCACTATATGGGACAGTGGAATCCACTAATCCCACCGGTGGAAGCTTCTGGGCCCCAACTACTGCCCTGCTGAGACCCCCATCTCATCTGCCAACAAACACCTTGGCTGGACGTGTGAAGGAAGCTCCTGTCACCTCCCACTCTGCCCCGGCCCCGTTAGCCTTCTTGCTCTTCTCCAAATGCTTCTGCCACAGGCCCTTTGCACTTGCCATTCCCTCTGCCTGGTACTGTGTGGCATCTTCCCCTCCTTTAGGTCTCAGCTCGAATGCCACCTTCCCAAAGAGCCCTGCTCTACTGCCCTGCACCAGGAATTCACTACGACACCCCCTTTCGTCCCTTCATGGACAGTGGGAGTGATGTAGTTGAAATATTGATTTTCCACTTGTGAGGGTGGGCCTCTGTCCCTCGTGTTCACTCTCCCCTGTCCCTGCATGGGGCCCGGCACACCGCAGAAAATCAGGACGCATCTACTGAATAAAGGAACCAGCAAGGGAGGCTCCGCAAAGGGGTTGAGGCCCGAGGCCGGGCAGTGGGATGGATAAAATGTAAGACACGCTTCAGGAGCGGAGAGCAGGCAGCTTTGGGTTTACAGCTCGGACCCAGGCAAACCTGGTTCTCGTCCCGGTCCTGCCGCTCAGGAGCTGGAGCGAGGAGTCGGCCTGGGAGGCTCAGTTTCCACCTACGAGGTGGGGAGAAGAGTCCTCCCTGCTCCTAGGGCGGTGGGAGGGTGGACCGCTTGGCATACAGTAGGCGCCAGTTATTGCTCATCCAAGGGGTACCCCGGAGGCCTCCACGTCCCCGCAGCTCCCACCCCTGTGGTTTGGGGAGCGGGACCCCGCCCTGCTGAGCTCTCTGTCTTTTGGCCTAAAATTAGCTCACAAATTCCTTGGCTGCCTGGTGGGTGCTTCTAACCGACAATTCAAACCAGATGTTTCCAGCTGTTGGGGCCCATTCCCCAGCCCCGGCCAGCGCCTGCGTGTGTCCGGCTCACGACGGGCGGACTCAGCCGTGGGGGGGGGGGGTCAGTTGGCCCTGGCAGGGTGGCGGGTTCCAGGGGGAGACAAGCCCTGGGTCTGCCTGTACCACCGGCCACCAAAGAAGGGACAACCCCAGGGCGGCCCCCTCCCAGCCCTCCGCCTGCAAGCCAGGCTTCCGTGCACGCCGCTGCCCAGGTGGCATAAGAAAGACTCCCAGGCTGGGCGCGGTGGCTCACGCCTGTAATCCTAGCACTCTGGGAGGCCCAGGCAGGAGGACTGCTGGAGGTCAGGAGTTAGAAACCAGCTCTGAGCAAGAGCGAGACCCCGTCTCTACTATAAATAGAAAGAAATTAATTGGCCAACTAATATATATAGAAAAAATTAGCCGGGCATGGTGGCACATGCCTGTAGTCCCAGCTACTCGGGAGGCTGAGGCAGGAGGATTGCTTGAGCCCAGGAGTTTGAGGTTGCTGTGAGCTAGGCTGATGCCACGGCACTCACTCTAGCCTGGGCAACAGAGTGAGACTCTATCTCAAAAACAAAAAGAAGGTGTGACATAAAGAGTCAATATAGGCCATAAAGCCAAAACCCCTGCGATTGCCACAGAGACCCTCTGCGGCCCAGCCCCGCTCCCTCCGCCCTCACTTCCTCCCGCTCTCCCCCTCGCTCACTCTGTTCCGCACACGTTTGGCTCTTTTCCACTCCTGGAAAGCGCCAGGCCCGCCTGCCTCAGGACCTTTGCGCTGCATCCTTCTCTTTCTGGTGGTGGCACTCACAGGCTGGGGCAGTGACCCGGGCCCAAGGTCACTGGCCACTTTTCTCTCCCCACCAGCAGCAGGTGAGCGCCTGGTCGCCTTGGGGGAGGCCGGGCCCGAGCGCACCTGGTGGGGGACAGGTAGGCGGAGCAGGGCACCGGGGCCAGGTGGGCAGCCCGGCCGTGATGTTGACATTCCCGCCCGGCCCAGATGGCTTCCACCCGGGGTGGCGAAGCTGCTCCTTGCGCCACCCGTGCGGAATGCAAATGTGTGCTCGGAGCGGCGCGCAGCGGGCCGGGCACCGCAGACAGGAAGTCCCCGGCCTGCGGTGTCCCCGCCGCCGAAAAGAGACGCATGCGAGGCTCCTTTATTCCGCTAAGAACACTTTTAGTTGAGGCATAACCTACTGTAAAGCGCAAAACTCTTGTCCGCGGGTGTCCCCACCGCCGGGTGTAGACGTCACCCCCGTCCCCAGAGGACCCCTGTGTGTGTTTCCAGTCGCGCACAGCCAAGGGCGAGCGCTCTTCTGCCTGCCGCCGCCTTTGTTCCAGAACTCTCTGTGAGCGGCCGCCCGATGTGCGCCCTCCCTGGGCCGGCGGCGGCGGGACTCGCGCACCTGCCCCTGCCAGTCATCTGCCCGCAGCGGCCCCTCCCTGGCGCGGACGTGCCACGCGCATGCGTGCATTCTCCCACGCATGCGCACCCGGCCGTCCCCTGCTTTCCGCCGTCGCGAATAAAAGCTGCCTCGGACGCGAGCGTCTTTGCGTGCACGCCGCGTGCTTCCGTGGCTCTCGCGTGAACTCCCAGGCGAGGGAGTGCTGTGTCAGGCCGGAAGTGGACGGTCCCCGTGCTGACGCCGTCGAACGTCTTCCGACGGCTGCGCCCGCTGCTCTCCCGCGGGCGGCCGGCGGCTTGCTGGGGCGGCCGGCGGGGTGGCTCCTGCAGCCGGGGGGAAATCCACCGAGAATCGCAGAACGGCAGGGCTTCTTTCGAGAAGCCCCCTCTGACCTTCCCTTCCCGGTCTAGGAAGGGAAACTGAGGCTCGGGTCACGCAGCGTGCGAGGGGCGGAGCCAGGAGCTGCCCGGGCCCCCGTTCCAGGCTCCCAGTGCTCCCTGGTGGGACCGAGTCGGCGGCACGTGGCCTTCGTCCCTCGAGGAGGCTTCGCACCGGGCCTGTGCTGCCCCGGGGACTTTCCACTGCTGTCCCCTTGGTGTGGAGCTCCTCCTCCCGCTCCCGCCCGGCCCCTCCTAGGTGTCGGCTGGGAGAGGACGTCTGCGGCTAAAATGACAAAACAGCTGCCCAGGCACCTGCCCACCCCCTGCCAAGCGACTCCGGCCCCTCATGCTGTTCATCTCTTTGACGGCATTTTGCAGAGTTGGGTCATCGTCCCTATTTGCAGGCTGACTTGCTTCTCGTCTGTCTGCCCCGCCGGGAGGTCCCTGCGGTAGGGGCTGGGTCTATCTTGTTCCCTGCAGGAGTGGCAGCAGCGCAGGGACCCAGGAAATATTGCTCAAATGGACTCGTCCCCTCCCCAGGCCTCAGTTTCCCCGTCTATAACATGAGCGGCTTGCCCTGGAGTCAGTCGGCCAGTGGGTGGGCATTTATTGAGCAGCTACCGTGTTTCGGGCGCGGTGCTGGCCATACGGTGTGGACAAGGCTCTGGTTCCAGCCCTGAGAAGGTCGCGGTGGAAGACACGTGTGATCGGGACGTGACAGCCCCACCTGCTCAGGGCTCCCAGCTGGGAGCCACGGGGTGCGGGGACACAGAGGAAGTTGCCGAACTCCCTCCCTGGAGGCTGGGGTTCAGGGAGGGCTTCCTGGAGGTGGTGGTAACTGAGCCACCATATGTAGGGGACGGTCAGGCAAAGGGAGGACAGTGCCCCGGGCAGGGGGAGTAGCCCGAGCAGAGGCACGGCAGCGTCTGTCTCCCTCACTGCCGTCTCTCTGTGCCCGGCAGGGTGCCTGGCACAGGTGGGTGCTCGGTGAACAGCTGGGGGCTAAGTGAATGCGTCCAGTTTACAGATGGAGAAACTGAGGCCCAGGGAGGTTTCACTGCACACCCAGAGCTCGGGCCTGCCGGGGCAAGGCCACTCTGCCTCCTTGGGGCTGCCAGGCAGGAGGCCACTCCACGGGTGTCCCTCTGAAGGCCAGGCCGATTCTGTAATGTGGCCGCAGCCCAGGCCTCTCCTGCCACATCAAAGTCCTAGGCTATTTTTGCCCAGAGGGTAGGCCCCGGTGGCCCCGGGGGCTGTGTCATTAGAAGTGGCCCTGGGCCCGGGAGAGGTTGGAGCCGGGGGCTGTGGTGGGCAGGGCAGCCGCCCCGGGCTCAAATGTGGAGGACCCTGGCAGAGTCCCCAGGTGGGGGTGGCCGCGGCTGCACAGCAGGGCGGGGCCGGGCTGCTAATTGCACGGTGGGTGCCGGGCGAGCTCTCGGAGCCGTTCCTAGGCTGGGCAGAGGGCCCGCCCTCGTCCCTGGGCACCACCACGGCGCAGGCCTCAAGGAGCGTCCTGGCCGGGCCCCACTGCAGGTCCCAGAACTGGAGAACGTGGAGTGTGAGGCTCCCGGGCTGGAGGAGGGACAGCTGGAGTGCACCCTCAGGGTCACTGGTCAAAACCTGAAAATGCAAGAGTGGCCATCACACAATCAATAGCATTGATTGAACACCTACTATGTTCCAGGCATTGTCCCAGATGGCGCAGTTATGGCAGTGCACAAAACAGACCAAGTTCCTTGTCCCTGCAGAACTGGCTCCTTGACTCTTGCATGACAATAATCTTCAGGAGCTGCCCTGAAAGTCCCGTGTTCCCGTCTACCTCAGGGCCTTTGCACAACGTGCTGTTCTCCTTGCTGGGCACCCGCTTGCATCCTGGCCTTTCTAGACACCTCCTCATCTTCAAGAGCAGCTCTATTGTCACCTCCTCTCAGAGGGCCCTATGAGGCCTGGCACCAGATTATGAGGCATGTAGCCCCTGAACTGCCCCCTCCCAACTGTTAGTCCAGTTTGTAGTTAGATATTTATTTGTTTGTTTACTTGCTTACTTCAGGTGTCCTTGCTACTCTGCAAACTGCGTCTCTGTTCATCACTGTCTCCCGGGCCTTGACCCTGGGCAGTGTGCAAAGCAAGGCCTAGAGAAATATGTGCAACTATTATGTGTCCATAAAAATTAGAAAAAATATGTTGACATAAAAAGAGAACTATTTGTAGAATGAAGGACATTTCGACCGTCAGAGCATTCTAGTCTTTTTTTTTTTTTTTTTTTTTTTACACAGAGTCTCACTCTGTCACCCAGGCTGGAGTGCAGTGGCATCAGCCTAGCTCACAGCAACCTCAAACTCCTGGGCTCAAGTGATCCTCCTGCCTCAGCCTCCCAATTAGCTGGGACTACAGGCATGCGCCACCGTGCCCGGCTAATTTTTTCTATATATTTTTAGTTGATCAATTAATTTCTTTTATGTTTTTAGTAGAGATGGGGTCTCACTCTTGCTCAGGCTGGTTTCGATCTCCTGACCTCGAGCAATCCGCCTGCCTCGGCCTCCCAGAGTGCTAGGATTACAGCCGTGAGCCACTGTGCCCCGCCCATTTCCAGATGTTTTGGCACAAGGGACAAAAGGGCTGTGACTCCCTGGGCAGGACCCCCCCCACGCACCTCAGTGTCTGCGTCTGTCATGTGGGCTTCACTCACTCAGTCCCCACAAACGCGTGTGGCATCGCTGTGTCTGGGGCGCAGTGCCGGGCTCAGGGGGGAGGAAAACCCAGGGCTTTGGGTGGACGATTCCGGGTCTACCGGGAGCAAATAATAGCAATATGCAGCGCCGGCACAGGAGCAGAACAACGCCCCTCTCCCCAAAATGTCCACAGCTTGATGTTGGCACCTGTGACTGTGTCACCTTACGTGGCCAAAGGGACCTGCAGATGTGGTTAAACTGAGTGTCTCAGATGGGGAGATTATCCCAGATGTTCTGGGTGGGCCAGATAATGTCATCACAAGGATCCTTAAAAGTGGGAAGGGAATTGGCAGAGATACCCAGAGAAATGGCAGCACAGAAGGACTCGGCCAGGCTCAGTGGCTCACGCCTGGGATCCCAGCACCGTAGGAGGCTGGGAGGGGAGGATCGCTTGAGGTCAGGGGTTGGAGACCAGCCTGAGCAACACAGTGGGACCCTATCTCTACAACAACAACAACAACAAATTAGACAGGTGTGGAGGTGCACACCTGTAGTCCCAGCTACTCAGGAGGCTGAGGCAGGAGGATCACCTGAGCTCAGGAGTTTGAGGCTGCAGTGAGCTAGGCTGATGCCATGGCACTCCAGCCTGGGTGACAGAGCAAGACTCTGTCTCTAAAAAAAAAAAAGGAAAAAAGAAAGAAAAGAATAAGTGAATAAAAACACTCGGCCCACTACTGCTGGCTGTGAGGCTGGAGAAGGGTGCCTGTGAACCGAGGAATGCCAGCAGCTTCTAGAAGCTTCTTGAAGCTTGAAAAGGCAAAGAAACGAGATTCGTCCCTTGAACACTGCAGAGTGAACACGAGTCCCACTGGCGCCTTGGTCGTCAGCCCAGGGAGGCTCACGTCAGGCTCCTGACCACGGGAACGAACTGCAAGATCATAGACGTGTGCTGTTTTCTGCCCCTGAGCTTGAGGTTGCCCGTTACAGCAGCTACTCAACACCAACCACGCGGGCTTCGGCCGGTGCGTTTTGTGTTGCCGGGCACTGTCACGCTCACTGGTCCCCATGTGATGGCTGAGGCCCCATGTGGGGCAGGCCATGGTGAAGGCAGGATTTGAACCCGGGTCTGCCTGGCCCTGGGCCCAGGGCTCCTGGTGGGGGCTGCGCTGCCGGGGAGGGAGGGCCAGGGGAAGGGGACTCGGAGGGGCCCCTCAGGCTGGGCCAGGCCCTGTTTGGGGTGGTGACGCCGTGGCCATCGCCTTCCCAGTGTCCCCAGACACTGCTCCGTCTCTGTCCTGGGTTCCCCAGGCCCTCGGTCCGGACTCTCTCCGGCCACCGCCCCCTTTCTGTTTTGTGGAAGAGTAATCCACCCGCGTGCCCTTCTCGCTGAAAGTCACCTCCGCAAGGAACATGCTTGGCCCAGCGCCTGGCACACTAGGGGTGTTGGTCGAGCATTTGCTGAATCAATGAATGAGTGCATGAATGAATGAATGCAAGGGGCTGCTGGCCCACTGGATTCCTCAGGTCCGCTGGACGTCCCGGTTCCAGGGCCAGCCACTGACTCGCCTTGGGGACCCGCCTGAACCCCTGGAACTCACCCTTCCTCACTCTTCCCCTCTGTGGAATGGGTTCAACTCCTGCTCAAGCTACTCCATCTGCGGCATTGGGGGGGCCTCAGGTCCCAGAATGTCAGAGCCAGAGGTAGCCCAGAATGCTTCCTGCCCACCCCTACAAATGGGGAAACTGAGGCCTGGAGGGGGGAAGGGTCTGGCCAGGGCCAGAACTGGGCCTCTCGTCTGGGCCTCGGGCCTCCACACGCCGCCCTAAAACACGCCCGGCTCCCACGCTGCTCGCTGGGCCTGGAAAGCCTGAGTCACATGAGGACGAGGAATTTTCCTTCTCGCTTCCAGAAGCCTGCGGACCTCCCTGAGCTCATCCCTTTTGGAGAGTGGGGGTGCGGGCAGGACCCAGCCGGCTGTCTGGGGGCGCGCTGCGGGACAGCCCTGTCTGTCTGTCTGTCTGTCTGTCTGTCTCTGGCTGTCCTGGGGACCCGAGGTCAGGGAGGAAGTGCCGCAGCTGGTCTTCCCCGGAGCGGGAGTGGGAGCGAGGGTGGGACTGCGTGTGGCCGGGCAGCCCCTCCCCTCCCCCTGTCCCCACCCCAAACCCTCTTAATGAAATCAAGCTGGCCCCGCAGCCCAGCCGGAGGAGGAAGGAGGAGGGCCGGGAGGAGGGCGGGCGGCAGGCGCCAGCCCAGACCAGCCCCGGCACCGGCCCGCGCGGACTCTCGCGGCCAGGCGCCCCAGCGCTCCTCCACCTGGCGGGAGCACCTAGGCCTGTGCGGGGAGGACCAGGTGAGTCCTGGGTCCCCTCCTCCTCTGTCCTGAGCCCCTGGGGCCGTCCTGGCGTTTGGGGGCAGGGGACCGTCGGAGCACTTTGCAGGCTGCCTCTGAGTGTGTGCGAGCTCTACGTGTGTGTTTGATGTCGTGTGCACGCGTGTGATGGCATGCGTGCGTGTCTCGGGCTTGCATACGTGCCTGTGTTGTGTGTCCGTGTGTTCTGCGTGTGTCCGTTCTGTGTGCCGGGTGAGCTCTCCTGAGTGTCTAGGTGTTGTGAGTCCGTGTGCCTGTGTTGTGCGTCTGGGTATTGTGTGTCCCTGCTGCTGTGTCTGTGGTGTGTGTGTCCCTATGCAGTGTGTCCGTGCTGTTGCTGCCTGCGTGTGCGTGTGTGTGTGTGTGTGTGTGTGTGTGTGTGTAGACTTTGTGCCTTCCAGACTCCCTTCCCCATCTAGACCTCCGGGGCCCCAGGTCCCTGTCCTCGGCTGGCCCCGGGGTGGGGGTGCAGTGCTCCAGCCAGAGAGCCCCCTCCCCCCGCCCAAGGCCACTAATTGGAGCCAGGTTTCTGTGGGCCGCCCCTCCCCCACAGGCCACCAGTCTCTGGGTGGGGGCGGGGCAGCCATCTGGCCCCTCAGCCTGAGGGCTTGGGGTACCCAGGCCTTGGGGGGGTTTGCACACGTGCACGCAGTAGGGCGCTCGCCGCATTTGAGGACCGTAAACCCCGAGTGCGAAGGAGTCGCAGCAGGGAGTCCTGGGCAGTCACGCGGTGCCCACTAATCCATCCCTCCCGTGTGCCCTGCACCGCCGTGCCTCGTCCTAGCGATGGTCCAGGGAGGTGGCCCTTCCCCCATTGTACGGATGTGGGGACTGAAGCTCACAGAGGTGACATGCCCGGCCCCAGTACACAGAGCTGGGAAGCGACCTCCTTCTGGGGACTCCAAGAGTGGCCTGGGCTCAGCCCCGACTTGCTGGGCCTCAGTTCCTTCTTGGGTGACGTGAGAGGGGACCCCAGCTCCTAAGGGCTTGTGTGATTCTGAGTCCCTGAAAAAGTCCAGACCCAGGAGGCGGGGGCAGCTGGCAGGCAGAATGATCATTTCGTATAGAAGGACAGTTCTTCCATTCTACAGTTGGGAAACTGAGGCTCAGAGGGGCAGGGGACTCGTGCAGGGTCACCCAGCCATCTCTTGCGAGGCCCTGCTGGCTCCAGGTGGGGCTGTGTCCTGCGCCCACTGTCTCAGGAGGCCGGGGTGGGGTGGGGTGCAGGGGACTCTGAGAGTCAGGGTCTCAGCCGTAAGGAGCCAGTGACAGTTTGTGTGCCACCCCCTTGCCCTCTACTGCTGACTTCATGCATACATGCGTGTGCGTGTGTGCGTACACGTGTGTCCGGTCCTGCGATCCTCAGTGGCCAGAGCTGAGAAGGGTTCTCCCGACGGGGTAAGACAGTCGACCTTCTCCGGGGTGGGGAGCAGGTCTCGTGATCATGGTCTCATGATCAAACGTGGGCACCAGGCGAGGACAAGCGTCCGTCGGCCGAGGGCGGGAGCGTGCTGGCTGACCCTGGACCTCTGCGGGGGACAGCATTCAGCCACTGTTGACCCCCACGTTGCCTGGGTGTGTGGCTGCTTCGTGCCAGGCGCTCACTAAACATTGGCTCCTGCGATCCCAACAGCTCCGAGAGGTACGACCTGTGGCCACCCCAGTCTCCTGCCCCCAATTCGCACATGGGGACAGTGAAGGCCAGAGTCGTCAGACCTCAGGGCTAGACCCGGTGGAGCCAGGATTCGAACCCCAGCCTACCCGGCTTCTTAGGACTTGAGCAGGTCTTCGGCCACCCATGGCCTTAGCCACCCTCTGCAGTGACACATTTCGGCTGTCACCATGACAGGTCTCTCCGGGCTGGGCTTGTGACTGGCAGGACCAAGACCCCACAGCCTAGCAGGTGCAGGCGAAAAGCAAGGAGTGACCAGCTCATTTGACACGGACTCTTGAGTAGCTTTGCCTCTTTTCATGTTCTGGAATTATTGTTTCCGTTTTTGCCATCTGAGCCAGTCTGTCCAGATTTGGGCCGGTACAATTAATCCCAATTAACAGCACGACACTGGGAAGCCTCAGGCTGCTTGGAACAGGCCACTAAATTGGTCCCCGCCTGGACCCACCTCATCCCCTGAGTCCCGTGAAGTAGATAGTGTCGTCTGCTCTGCCGAGCGGAGTCTGAGGCGTGACCTGCATCAGGGCGTTGGGAACCTTGACTCCAGCCCACAAACTTGCTGTGTGGCCTTAGGCCTGCCCCTCGCCCTCTCTGGGCCTTTGTCTCCCCCTCTCAGTCCCCTCAGGCTTCAGGGCTCCCAGGGCTTTCCTGTCTTGAAGCTCCTCGCCCCGGCCCACTGCAGGGACCTGGGTCCCCCGCTGGGCTGGGGAGGAGTGCTCAGGGGGCACGGAGAGCTGTCCCTGGGTGTGTCCATGCGCCGGGCCCCACTCACCCCGGCGGGGAGAGTTAACGTTTCAGAAACTGAGTCCCTCTGTGAACTTGGGCCAGGAGGAATCTATGAACCAGCCGGGCTGTCTGGGCCAGACGGGGTCGGGGGTTCATGCCGGAGCGCCTTCCAGCGGGCGTGGTGGGGGTGCGGGCTCATCTGCTTCCCATCGAGTGGGGGTGGGGTGGGCGGCCGCGCCAGCTTTGTCTCGGGCACAGGGCTTTCCTGGGAGCCCTGCCGGCCCTGCTGGCGCCCGGAGGTGAAGGCGGCATGTTGGGGTGCACCCGGCATGCCCCTGGCATGGGGGGCCCTGCCCGGCTCAGAGACCTGCAGACCTAGGAATCTTCTGGAGAAGGAGGCAGAGCCGGGGCTGGGGGAGGTTTGAGAAAGCCCCTGCCTGAGCTGCTGGGACGTGCAGCCTCTGCAGCCGCCCAGCGCGCCGGAACAAGGCCCTGGGGGGGACAGGGCTGCAGACAGGCTGGGGGACTCTGGAGAGAGTCCCTGGGTGGACGGGGGACTGTCCCTGGGCTCCCCTCGGTCACTCGCTCTGTTTCTCACTCACTCAGCCTTGCCATCATCCCACTCTCCATGCCTGGATCCAAAGCCTGGCTCTTCCCTGGCGAGTCACTTGGCCTCTCCCGGCCTCAGTGTTCTCACCCGGAGAATGGGCATGATTGTAGCACCTCCCCTCCAGGTAGACCTCTGGATGCAGTGAGAAATCCCCTGTGAGAAACTTAGCACAGGAGCTGGTACCTGGCAAGCGGGGAAAGTGTGAGCAATTAATTCAGCCAAGTCAGTCAAGATGCATTTATTGTGCGCTTACAGTATACTCGACATGGCACAAAACCTCGAGGATGTAGAGATACATAAGACTCAGCCCCTGCCCTCCAGGGACCTCAGAGGATAGTGGGGGTGGGGGACAGGTGTGCCTCCTGCATCTGAATGGGGTTCCTTGTGCAGTGGGGACAGGGGCTCAGGCCTCAGCAGGGAAGGGACTTGCTGGGATGTTTCACGCTCCCTGCTCCTCCTCGGGGCCTGGCGAGCCCCGTTTCCGAGTCCCGAGTCGCTGGAGTCCCTGACTTCCCTCCCCTTTCGCGTCCCTGCAGGTCCCGGGGGCGACATGGTCTCCGCGGCGGCCCCCAGCGTCCTCCTGTCTCTGCTGCTGCTCCTGCGGCCTGTGCCCACGGCAGCCGCCCACTCCGCGCCCCTGCAGGCCGCCTTCCTGGAGGACGTGGCGGGCAGCGGGGAGGCCGAGGGCCCATCGGCCTCCTCGCCCAGCCTCCCGGCTCCTTGGAGCCCGGCCCTCAGCCCCACGACACCGGGCCCCCAGCCCACGATGCTGGCGGGCCCCTCGCCCCCCACCAACTTCCTGGATGGCATCGTGGACTTCTTCCGCCAGTACGTCATGCTCATCGCCGTGGTGGGCTCGCTGGCCTTCCTGCTGATGTTCATCGTCTGCGCCGCGCTCGTCACCCGCCAGAAGCACAAGGCCTCGGCCTATTACCCGTCGTCCTTCCCCAAGAAGAAGTACGTGGACCAGAGTGACCGGGCCGGGGGTCCCCGGGCCTTCAGCGAGGTCCCGGACAGGGCCCCCGCCGGCCGGCCCGAGGAGGCCCTGGACTCCTCCCAGCAGCTCCAGGCTGACATCCTGGCCGCCACCCAGAACCTCAAGTCTCTGGCCAGGGCGGCCCCCGGCGGTGCGGACGGAGCTAGGGTGGCGGAGGGCGGCCAGGGGGTGGACCGGGACGCCCCGGGGGAGCGAGGGGCCCCAGCGCAGGAGCCAGAGGGGCTGCCGGAGCCGAGCTCAGGGGGCGCCGAGGAGGCCCAGGCAGCCGGCGAGGGCCAAGGGGGCCCGGAAGGGTCTCTCTCGGTAGCCCAGGAAGCCCAGGGACCAGCGGGCCCCCACGACAGCCCCTGCGCCTGCAGCAGCGTGCCCCCCGGCGTCTAATGGGCCTCTCGGGGTGCCGGCCCTGACTGTCAGACCCCAGGCGGTCGCCTCCCTGCGCGTGAAAAGGCCTTCAGTCCCGCCTGCCTCCTGACTCCCCCTCCTCGGCTGCCCGGTGCCAACCGGTGCCAACCCCAGGTGTCCCGAGTCTGCCGAGAGCAGAGATGCTGGTCCCAGGCCCGCTGAGCTCCGGGACATCGCCTCTGCGGCCCCAAGGGGCCACATCCCGCAGCACACCGAGGAGGAGGAGGAGGAGGAGGAGGAGGAGGAGGAGGAAGGATGCGTCTTTGTTAGAACCACGACAAAATGGCCCGTGAAATTAGCCACGCTGATCGGGAGACATCCGTCACAGGTCCCTTGTGAGAGAGCAGACGTGGCTGCTTTTCTGCCGAGGCAGCAAAGAACAGCAGAGGGCGGGAGTCTTGGGCGAGGCTGGCGAGAGCCCTGGGGTGCCCGGCCTGGCAAGGCGAAGGCGGCCCGGCCTGGCCAGAAGCAGTATTTGGGAACTGCCAGCGATCCCACCCTCTGTGTCCTCCCAACCCTGCATACTTTAGCATCACTCTGTCCCTGCTCAGAGCCTCTGCCCGATTCACGCTTCTGTGAGGGTCCCTACCTACGAGATGACAGGTCCCTAAACGAGTGCTTCCCAAACTGGGCGCTCCAAAGAAGCAACATGCCAAGGTCAAATTTGTCGAGGAGGCGAGGAGGCGCTGCTTCTCTGACCACCTCCCCTCCACCCCCCGCTACCTTTCCTTAGAGCACTGCAGCAGGGCTCTGACAAGTCCCGCAGGAGAGGCTGCTGCCGAATGTGGTTTTGCCTAGCTTGTCTCAAACATCTTTTAACCATGAAGTCCTTTTTTTTTTTCTTTCTGATAGCTACGGAGTAAAGTCCTGTAGCACGCACTCTGGAAAACACTGCCCTGACTTTTCCCAAAGGCGCTCCCGTGTTTCCGGTGGGCCCAGGGTTAGGGTGTGGGGTGTGGGGGTTCAGCCCCGCTCAGGCGCCCCCCCCCAAGCAACCCCGGCCTTGGGGTGAATTTCTCATCTCGCTACCGCGGCTGGGGTGGGGGCGAGTGGCTCGAAGCCCCTGCCGTCAGGACTCCGAGGCAGCTGAGAAGCCGGGGGCGGCGTTCGAGGGGACTTCCACTGGGGGGGGGTCCCAGGGGACGGGGGAGGGTTTCTGACGCCCACGCACGTCGCCTGGCAGCCTGTGTCCACGGTCTTCGCTTCGTGACAGGGAGCCTGGGCTCCGTCCTGCTTTGGGGAGGCTCTGGGGGGGTGTCTCTCCTCCGTCCCTCCATCGGGGGCTCCCCCAGCTCTGCGCAGCTCTCCAGGAGCTGGGATATAACACCCCGGTACAATAAACCTTTATCCTGGCCTGCGTCTCACTGGTTTACTGGAGGGCTGTTCCAGGGGGTGGGGACAACTGGGGGGGGACATCGGCCAGGCCCTGGAGGCCGAAGGGGCGGTGGGTGCCGGGAAGAGAGGTGGTCCATCGGAGTGGGGCGGGTGCCGGCGCCCCCAGAGGCTGAGCCGGCTCTGGACTCGAGGCCACACAGACCGAGGTGCCACGTGGGGCTCTGCGATGGCCGTGGGGAGGCGCGGCAGCGGCGTGGTTCCCGGCTGCCCGCCCCCTGCGAGGCTGGCGTGGGTCTCACCGCCAGCGCCATGCTCACCGCACCCCGGGCCGGGATCCGGGTTTGGAGGGCTCTGCCTTCGTGTCCTAACCCACCAGGCTCCTCCTTGCCTTTGATGGCAAGTTCCCGAGGCCACTTCTCCCCCTCCGCCCTGGGCCCCGGGAGCTGCCAGCTGCAATCCAGATGTGGCTGGGCCGGGAGCGTGTGTGGGCAGGGAGGCCGGCCCCACCCCCACCCGGAGGGGGCCGGGGTTTGGGTTTCATGACACACAATGGCCTCTGTCTTGCTCGGTGGGGAAGGGCCCTCCCTGTCTGGGCAAGGCCTGCCAGGAGCACCCGGAGAGTCGGATCCGAAGGCCCGTGTGCTTTGTGGCTCTGCCTTTCTGGGTGTCGCAGCTGCGCTGTCTTCTTGCAGAGCTCCTGCGGGGTCTTAGGTACTGCCGTGTGGCTAGCAAGTGCCTTGTGCTTCCCCGTGACACACAAAAACCCGGTAAGACACAAGCAGGCGCTGGGGACCCTTGGGGGAGCAGACAGGGCCGAGTTTCCCGATCTGCAGCTTCCCGGGCATCAGCGCCTCCCTCGCTCCCCGTGCTCAACAGGGTCCTCTGGAGGACGTGGCGTGTGGCTTTAGCCATAGCCTGTGTCTCCCAAGACTGCTGGGGGTGGATTAGGGAGGTGGCCTGCGCACCATTGCAGGAGTCAACCCTTCCCTCACCTCTGAGCTTTTGCAGCTGCTATTCCCTGTGCCAGTGACACCTTTCCACCCCTCCCAACCCCTCACTACCTGCTGCCTTGCTAACTCCCCCTCATCCTTTAGCTTTGGGCCTAGATGTCCCCTTTTCCTGGGGACCTCCCCAGTTGCCCCCACCCAGCCTCCTCGCACAGTGCCCTGGGCCCCGTGGTGACAGCAGCTTACAATTGACGCACCCGTTTTGTGCCGGGCCTGAGTTGATGGCATCTGAGTTGATGGCCTGAGTTGACTCGCTGAGACTCACACCTTTACAAGATGGGCACCGTTATTATTTCCTGTCACCCATCAGGAAACTGAGGCCCAGAGAGGTAAACTGAGTCACACAGTGTTTGAGTTCTCCACTGGGCTCTACTGCTTCTTTGAAGAGTGAATGAATGAATGAATGAATGAACAAATGAATCTCGTGGGAAGCGGACCGCAGGCTCCAGTCCTGCGTAGAGCCGCTCCAGTCTGCTCTCACATCTACAGCGGGGTGACCCAGAAGGGGCATTTTATGAGCACGCATTTGGCCGGGCGCCAGCAGGGAGCCACAGAGCGGGTGAGGGCTGGGGTGCAGGGTGTGGGCCAGGCTGGGGGACAAAAACCGGGTTTGAGGCCGGGGGAGAGGACTCCACTGTTCCCAGGGGCCCAGGAGCCTGCCAGGGACCGAACAGGCCCCCACTGTCCCAGGGCTTGTAAAACCGCGCAGCTGCCCCCAGCCCGCCGGCCAGGCCTGCTGTCGCTGCAAAGCGGGGAGGGAGGGCAACCCCCGCTCAGGGCAGAAATGGGGGATTCTGGTCACCTGTGGCGGGGGCGGTGGGTGTGAAGGAGCCACTGGAGGGAAGTGGGGCTCCTTGCCCATCCCCTGGCCCGCTCTGATCAGCCCGGGGGCTGGGCGTGTGCTGGCATGGCGCCATGTCCAAGGTGACAGCTCGTCTGCGCCGGGCACACGGCCTTCAACCCTCTCGTGCTGTTTGGGGCGGTTTGGGTCCTGGGGTCAGACTGTCTGGGTTCCGCCCCAGCTCTGTCCGTTCCTAGCCGTGTGGCCTTGGGCAGTCGCCTCTCCTCTCCTCGCCTCCGTTGCCACATGTGGACGAGGGACTGGCAGAGTCCCCGCACCGCGCGTCGGGACGACCCGAGAACTTTCCAGAACGCCGTTCCTGGCCCCACCTGGCCCAGTGACGTCAGAGTCTCTGAGGGTACTTCTGGGCACCTGTCACTGCCAAGACATACAAAGTGCTCAAGGACGGTGGCTCAAGGCAGTGAGGCCACTGCCACCGCCAGCACTTGGGCTGGTGCCTGGTATACAGTAGGTGTCGTGTGCGTGCACATGCAATGCGTAAGGCTGAAGGAAGGTGTATGTGTTGGCACATCCGTGCCCACATTTAACCGCCACCACACAATGAGCAATGTCACCGCTCTCATTTTACAGATGAGGAAACTGAGGCTCAGAGGGGTGAAGTGACTTGCCTGGGGTCACGCAGCCCAGCACGGCTGGGATTTGAACCCAGGTCCGTCTGGCCCCTCAGTTAGGACTCTTCCGTGCTGACCTCCTGGCTCATATTTAAAACATATAATGTCACAAAGGCCGAGCCCCTCCACTGACGGTGGGCGGGGTGGGGACATGTGTCTTGCACCCACTGCGTTTCATTGTGGGTGCCACTTCTTTGTTTCCACTCTGCCCTGGGGTGTTGTCTGTGGGTCAGGTCTGTCCGTCCTGGTTCTCATTCACAGAGGCCCCGGGTGGGATAAATTAACCCTCTGGGTTCTGAGGTGGCCCAGGACAAAGTAACAGGGTCAGAGCCTCTCTGTTGTCCAACCACCATTATTTAGTGAGCACCTACTATGTGCCGGGTATTGAGGACACACCGTTAGTAAACCAGACCTGAGTCTGGATTCTAGGGGGGGGAATTCATCAAAGAATCACCCAGATGCAACTATTAATAAATTGACAGTTATGCACGTGTCTGGGGCCTTCCCATTATTATTTTTTACAGTTTTACCAAGGTTTAACTGACACAGAATCAAATGCACATATTTAAAGTGTGCGATTTGATGATTTTCGACATATGTATTTACTCCTAAAACCATCACCACAATCAAGATAATGAACATATCCGTCATCTCCAGAAGTTTCTTTGTACCCTTTGTACCCTCTTCTTAATCCTCCTCTCCATCCTCCTCCCACCCCCAACCCCCCAGGCAAATATCGATTTGCTTTTCTGTCACTAGGATTCCTTTTTACTTTTTTGGAATTTTCTATAAATGGAATCATACAGTGTGTACTCTCATTTTTTGGTCTGGCTTCTTTCATGAATATTCTGAGATTTATTCATGCGACTGTAGGTATCGACATTTCCCTCCTTTTTCTCGCTGAGTGGCATTCCATTGCACGGACGCGCCCCAATTTGTTTATCATTCATCGTGAGGTGGACATCTGGGCTGTTCCCAGTTTGGCACTGTGACCAGCAAAGCTGCTGTGGAACTACCGATGCCCTGTGATTTCTTCTTCACCGCCTTCTTCATGAGATGGTCCTTATTTCTCCCCGTTGTACAGAGGAGAATAACGGAGACTCAGAGAGGTCGAGCGACCTGTGCGAGGTCACACAGCCAGCAGTTGAGCCTTAAACGACGGGAATGTTTGAGCTGAAAGTGACTTTAGGGAAGCTTCCAAGAGCAGAGGGATCGCAGTCACTGTGCGCTGTTTTATCAATAGCCCTGCGGGCGCTTCTGCCGTGCACCAGTGTGAGGGCTCCGGATTCAGCCAGCCTTCCTTTTACACTTGGCCGCGAGAGGACCAGACAGCTGCGGGCCGTGCTGAGCGGGACAGTCCTGTGCTGTGTCCAGCTCTGCTCTTCATCTCTTTTTTGGGGAAAGATCCGGCCTGTCTAGAGTGCGACAGGGGTTTGCCACTTTCGCCAGGAGGTTTCAATTTCAGGATTCCTCCGGCTGCTCTGAAATAGCAGGGCCGGCTGGCTCCAGCGCTGGGAGGCTTCCCCGCCCCAGGGGCGTCCGAGGTTCATGGTGGCAGCTGCAAAGTCAAAAATAGCCCAGCTCGTGACTCTGCTCTTGCCAGGGACACTGAGGCCAGAGGCCCCCGGGGAGTCCACACTCACCGGGGCCCTGCAGAGACACCTGGGCCTGCCCTGGGAGGCTGGCGGGTCCAGGCCTGGGGGTGACTTCTCCCTTAGGGTTCGGGGTGCCAGACGCAACTGGTGGGGCTGGAGGGGGAAAGGAGGCACGGGGATTGCACAGGCGTGGAGGGCTGGGGAGAGCAAGGGGCGGGGCTGGGGACATTCGGGCCACAGCCCTCGAGCAGCCTTCCCCCCACCCCAGAATCCCGAGAGGCTAAGAAACACGAATGCCCCGTATGTGCAGGACAGCGCGGCTAGGTGGTCAGGGGCATGGGCTTCGGACGTCCTGGGTTGGAATCCCAGCTCTAGTGCCTCCCGGCTGTGTGACCAGTGAGGGCCATTCAATCCGTGTACCCAGTGGGGGTCAAGGGTCATGCCTCAGCTGTTTCCTGACTCCTTCTGGGGTGTGGCGACCACAACCAGGGCTTAGATGTTGTCTGGCCGGTGGGTGGGGGAGGCAGGGCTTGGGCCCCTCTGGGGCAGGTGCCGGGGCTATTTCTGGGGGGAGGCATGAGCAGGGGCGGGGGCACCCGGCTGGGGTAATTACCAGGAGACATGGGACACCTCCTCCTCTCTGCCGTGTTCCCGTCTACACAAACTTGTCAGCACCGGCTCTGGGCGGGAGCGCCCCCCAGGCACAGAGGGAAGGAAGATCACGAGATGTCTGACTCACGTCCCAAGAGACTTGGGCTCAAATCTCAGGGTTCAGTCTTGGGCTCAAATCTCAGGGTTCAGATTCCACGTGCGGGGCGCGATGGAGTCGGGGCTACATCTCGGCCAGTTCTTCTGATTGTCCTCGCTGCGCCTGCCCTCGGGAAGCTCCCAGGAGCCGGCTGCTGCAGGCGGCTCTGAGCTCTGGGCTTGGGTGGCTCCTCCTCGGAGCCCAGCTTGTCGGAGCCCAGAGCGGAGCGGGGCACCCAGCAGGTGCTCAGTAGACTCTGAGAAGGGAGTGCCAAGCCCCCCTCAAGGCTGGCCCTTGAACGAGGAGTGGAGGGGAAGCACGACATTGGGGGCAGTTGGACACCTCCTGTACACCTGCCCTGGGGGGCTGTGAAGTGAGGGGCTCCAGGAAACCCCCTTGGCCCCCAAATCTCCCACCTCTGTCCTTCCTCAGTGTTCAAATCCCACCGTTAAGGTTCCCATCTCTCCCTGAGCACCACCGTGTATCAGGCATGGGGCTGAGCACTTTCTACACATCGGGTCCTCCCGAAGTGGAGGGAGGCATTGACATTTTTATTTTTTTGAGACAGAGTCTCACTCTGTTGCCTGGGCTAGAGTGCCGTGGCGTCAGCCTAGCTCACAGCAACCTCAAACTCCTGAGCTCAGGCGATCCTCCTGCCTCAGCCTCCAAAGTAGCTGGGACTACAGGCATGCGCCACCATGCTCGGCTCATTTTTTCTATATATTTTTAGTTGGCCAATTAATTTCTTTCTATTTTTAGTAGTGACGGGGGTCTCGCTCTTGCTCAGGCTGGTCTCGAACTCCTGAGCTCAAATGCTCTGCCTGCCTTGGTCTCTCAGAGTGCTAGGATTACAGGCGTGAGCCACCGTGCCCGGCCAGAAGGCATTGATATTATCCGTCTTCTACCGAGGGAGATGCAGAAGCTCAGACAGGTGAACCGACTTGCCCAAGGTCACACAGCCAGAAAGCGCCTGAGCTGAGCTTTGAACCTCTTGGGGCTGTTGGAAGCCATAGCGAGTGCTCGAACCCCTGCTCCACGCTGGCCGCAGTCCCACGCATGCACGAATGAATGCATTGGGGGAGGGGGCTCAAGGCCAATGTGTCCAAACTTCCGCGCGGTCCCCTAGCTCAGCTGGAGGCCGCAGGTGTCTATACAGGTGCCGGTGCTGCGTCCCTCGTGGACTGCAGGGACGAAGGGCAGCAAGGAGCGCTGCGAGCGCAGCCGCCCGGGGCTGTTTAGTCAGCGCACGCGCAGATCCAGCCCGCCCGCCACCCGTGCAAGCTGCTATTTCACCCTGCAGTGGCCTGCGCGAGGACATGTGGCAGGTGGATGACCAAGCCAAGTGTGTGGGACTCCAGTGCCCAGGGTGCTCCTTCCTGTCCGAGTTGCCGCGTGTGCGGAGATGCTGAGTGTCCCCGGGGTCTGGAGTCCGGGTGCACAACTCTGGGGCCCTTCAGAGAGGTGAATGCGGAGCCGGGGGTCCCCGAGCAGGCCCTGGCCCTGGGTTGGGAGCCCCAAGGTGGGGGGGACCGGTTCTGCCCCCTCCCTGGCTGTGCTGCCTGTTCCCGGCCTTGGCTGCATTTCCAACAAAGGGAGGGGTGAGGCTTGTGTTGGATGGAGCGAGGGGGTCCCACGCCCCGTGTTCCCAGGTGCAGCACGACTGTCAGTGCCTGGGGAAAGGGCTGCAGGATGTTTTTTCCCCTTTAATCCAACCCAGAGAGACCACTCCCCAGCCCCCGTTTCAAGAGACCCTTAGGAGGAAACTCCTAGCTCCTTTGGTCCTCTCTCCATGACCCAACAAGCCCTCATCCTCAGGAAGTTCTTTCTGCTGTCTAACTTAAGTCAAGCAGGCTGAGCCCAAAGGCTGATTTCCCTACAGCTTGGCCTACAGCAGAGTTCTGGCAGGACAGACTGGGCTGGCCATAAAGGAACTCGTTAGAAACACGCTTGAATTCTTCCCATGACCTCTCTTAAGAACGACTTGTCTTTGTCCAGATCTGATTCTGATTTTTTATGTATTTATTTGTTTTTCTGAGACAGGGTCTCGTTCTGTCACCCAGGCTGGAGTGCAGTGTCTTGAGCCTAAACTCACTGCAGCCTTGAACTCCTGGGCTCAGGTGATCCTCCCGCCTCGGCCTCCCAAAGTGCTGGGATTATAGGCATCCGCCGCTGCACCTGGCCTACATCTGATCCTTTGCACTGCCCGGCTTTGAGCAGATGGGGTGGGAGAGAAATATTTCATCATTTGCTGTTCGCCTAAGTGATTTCATGTGAAAAATCACTACGAAGTTGGTTTGATCAGGTTCCTTTTGCTGATGAGGAAACCACCCCTGCCTTAGCGAATTGTTGCCAGAGAGGTGAGGTGACGCATCCGAGATCACACAGCTAGAGAATCGGGGGGAGGGCTCAGGTCCCACCTCTGGCCTGGGAGCTCAGCCTCCCTGTGGTTTGTGGGCTGCCCTTCACGAGGGCAAAGAGCTCGGAGCTCCGGAAGGCAGCCCCCACGCGTGGACGGGAGGGTCTAGACTCACGCGTGGAAGTCAGGTGTGAGCTCAGACTTCCACTTACCTGGGCTTTGGCTGTTCCTAGCATAGAGTCAGCTCAGGGCGTCCTCGGGGGCAGGCGTGGCAGCCGGAACAGGCCCTGGGTGTGCTCAGGGAGGGAGGTCACGGATGGCAGAGTTAGAGGGTCTCACGCCATCCCCACACACCTGGAGACGTCCTACGTGTGCAGACGTTTGGAGCATTCCTGCCAGCTCAGTTCTGCTGGCAGGTTTGCCAGGTTGGAGAGTGCACACGTAATGCTTTCAGAGGGGCTGCCGAATGACTCTTCCAAAATCCAGTTTCCAATCCCATCCTGGTAGAAGAGTGTGCTGGTTTCCCTGTATCCTTGCCAACACTGCCAGTCTTTTTGCCAGGTGAATGGTGAGAGGTGGTATTCCATTACTGTGGTAGTTCTCATTCTCTGACGACTGGTGGTATGGAGGTCTTTCCCTTCTGGAGCTCCTCTTCCATGAAGCGCCTGTTTCTGTCTGTCGTCTATGCTGGCATTGGTCGTATGTCCAGTGATTTCACCTTTTTGTGAAACAGAATCTCTTGTGCAGAGAAACTCTTACCAGGAACCCTAGTAAAAGCCCAATGCAAATGGCGCTGTATCCCTAAAGGGGACGGCGGGCCAGGGCCCGCCAGGGCCCTGGGCCACCTGTTTGAACAAAGGTGTTTGCAACCAGGGCCACCTGTTTGCAAAGGTGTTTGCAAGCCAGGGCCACCTGTTTGAACAAAGGTGTTTGCAACCCCGTTTTCCTGTGGGGCCCCTAAGGCTTAGCGAAGCATAGCTTGCAAATGATTGGTCTAGTCCCGCCGTTCAGGCTCTAGATGGAGAAACTGAGACCCCAGGTTGCCCAGAAAGGTCATGGCCAAGGCCAGTGTCTAGCCCAGGTCACCTGACTCTGTCCAGTGCTCATTCAAGAATGGTCTCTAGGAAGATGACAGAAGCCTCCAGAAAGGACTGGTTCATTGCCTCCTTTCTGTGCTCTTCACTTGTTTTGTGTGCACGTGTGTCTTACTGCAGTCGCTGGAACGTCTGATTCAACGTGGCGTGCTCGCAGTGGTGGCGATGGTGGTGGTAGTGGTCATCAAGGCAGCAGTTGTTAGTCTCCTTGCCTTGTCCCCGATCTTTTTTTTTGTTTGTTTGTTTTTTGAGGTGGAGTCTCACTCTGTTGCCTGGGCTAGAGTGCGGTGGCATCAGCCTAGCTCACAGCAACCTCAAACTCCTGGGCTCAGGCGATCCTCCTGCCTCAGCCTCCCAAGTAGCTGGGACTACAGGCATGCGCCACCATGCCCGGCTAATTTTTTCTATGTAATTTTAGTTGTCCAGCTAATTTCTTTCTATTTTTAGTAGTGACGGGGTCTCGCTCTTGCTCAGGCTCGTCTTGAACTCCTGACCTTGAGCGATTTTCCCACCTCGGCCTCCTGGAGTGCTAAGATTACAGGCATGAGCCACCGCACCCGGCCTTGTCCCCGATCTTAATGGGAATGCCCCCAAAGTTTGGCCAGTGGGCAAGATGTTTGCTGTCGTGTTCTGCTAGATGTCCTTTCCCAAGTTAAGGACATTTCTTTCTCTGTCTGCTTTGAGTCGCACATGGGCATTTTTTTTTTTTTTTTTTTTGAGACAGAGTCTCTCTTTGTTGCCCAGGCTAGAGTGAGTGCCGTGGTGTCAGCCTAGCTCACAGCAACCTCAAACTCCTGGGCTCAAGCAATCCTGCCTCAGCCTCCTGAGTAGCTGGGACTACAGGCATGTGCCACCATGCCCGGCTAATTTTTTCTATATATATACTAGTTGGCCAATTAATTTCTTTCTATTTTTAGTAGAGACAGGGTCTTGCTCTTGCTCAGGCTGGTTTCGAACTCCTGACCTCGAGCAATCCGCCCGCCTCGACCTCCCAGAGTGCTAGGATTACAG
>VSMD01120369.1:0-12711 GCA_008750895.1 Mirza zaza
CACACCCCTGTAGTTCCAGCTACTTGGTAGGCTGACGCAAGTGGATCGCTTGAGCCCAGGAGTTGGAGGTTGCAGTGAGCTATGATGATGCCACTGCACTCTAGTATAGACAACAGAGAGAGACTTTGTCCCTCCCCCCGCCCCCAAAAAAGATCTAGTATTTGGTAGCACAATAGGGAAGCCATAGTTAATAATAACTTATTATATATTTCAAAATGACTAAAAGAGGCCAGATATGGTAGCCCATGCCTATAATCCTAGCACTTTGGGAAGCCAAAGCGGGAGGATCATTTGAGGGCAGGAGTTCAAGACCAGCCTGGGGAACATAGGGAAACCCCATCTCTAAAAAAAATACAAAAATTAGCCAGGCACAGTAGCATGCATCTGTAGTCCCAGCTGAGGCAGGAGGATCGCTTGAGCCCAGGAGTCGGAGGTTGCAGTGAGCTATGATCACGCCACTGCACTCTAGCCTGGGCAACAGAGAGAGACCTTGTCTAAAAGAAAGAAAGAAAGAAAGAAAGAAAAGAGTAGAATTAGAATGCTCCTAACACAAAGAAATGATGAAGACTTGAGGTGATGGATCTCCCAATTATCCTGATCATTACATGTTGTAGGCTTGTATCAAAATTTCATATGTAGTACATAAATACGTACAACTATCATGTACCCATAATAATTTAAAAAATTTTTAAAAAGAGACTGATCCCACCATCTGCATCCTGGGCATCACTGAGAAGGATCTGATTCTCACCTCCCCTTTTAGACGTCCTGTTGCCACTCTCCACCAAGCTGAGCCAGGCTGCTCTTCCTTCCCTGGGACTCCCTTTATTTTCCCACCTCTGTAGTTTTGCTGTTGCTGTTAAGTAGAATGTCCTCCCTTATCCTCAAAAACTCCCATCAACACTGCACTTCCAGGTCTTGTTTAAATGCCTCCTCTCCACAAAGCCTTTGCTCACATCTTCAACTAACGTAATTGTTTTGCCCTTGAATTCCCGCTGCATTTCTGCTGGCTCTGTCGGCCCCTGTTCTGTTGTATCTCACAGGAGAGTTGTTAATTCGTTTTTTCTCTTCCTGGCAGGGCAGAGTCCCCGAGGGCAGGAATTAGGTCCCACTGGGGTGGGTGGCATGTTAAAGAGGGCACAGGGGGCCAACAGACTCAAGTTCAAATTCCAGCACAAGATTTGCTGGCGATGAGAATCCAGGCAAACCACTGCAACCAGTGGAGCCTCAGTTTCCCCTCCTATGAGTGATGTGAAAATACTGCCTCTCCATAATTGTTGAGAAAATCAGATGCAATCATTCCTTGGACAAATACTTCCCGGGGACCCACTACAGTGCCAGAGCTGCCCGAGGACAGGGTAGTGAGCAAGACAGAGTCCCTGCCCCCAAGGAACGTACACTCTAGTGTGGAGAGAAGGACACTTAGCACAGAGACAAATACTTGAGAGAATGTCAAGCAGTGACAGATGCTCTCAAAAAAACAAAATGGGAGAGCCGGTAACTGAAGTGGGGATAGGGGCAACCCTTACTAGGGTGGTCAGGGAGGGCTTCTTGGAGGAAGTGAGGTTTAGCTGAGACCAGAACAAAAAAGATCAGGGCATGCAAAGATCTGGAGAAAGGACTATCTGGGTAGAAATCACAGCAAGAACAGCTTAATGACTCACCTGCGGGAGCTCAGCAATTAGCTCCCACCTCCCTCTGTCACCTTCCCATCCCACCCTCTCCAGAGCAGCACACTGTCAGTCATGTCACACGGTGAATAAATGTTTGCCAGAGCGAACCTGACAAAATAAGGAATCTTCAGGATAAATTGGAGCTCAACAAAAATATGCATCTTAGCAAAAAACAGTCAATGGAGATGAGGCAGGAGCCAATTAAAAGGATCTTAAATTCAGCTTCATCTTCGAGGATAATAATCACCTTTCGCAGCACCTGCCTCTCAGAATAGACCACAATTTCCTAACCTGTAAAGGGAAGGAGATCACTGATTTCATCTGAGTCACTACATTTGCAGCTCGGGGCTTGTGTGGGGCTGGAAGCCAGAATGATGGCTTGGCCGGACCCCCTGCCCCCTCATGCACTTCCCTCCCTCCTGTCAGCCAGAGCCATTCTTACACTTATGATGCCGGAAACACTTGATTGTAATAAACTCCTCGGCCCCCTTAGAGCACCGCCCCAAGGCTAACACTGTCATACTTGAGCAACGCAAGCTTTTGATGCCTCAAAATTATCTGGTTATCTCTCTGATCTCTCCGCAACATTTTTATTCTTCTGCCAGCATATGTTTTTTGAAACTACATAATTATCCATGTGGTTTCAAAGAATATTTTTTTTTCTCCTTCGAAAACACTGCTTCAAGTGCTGGTGACACATAGAGCAGGCAGGCAACCTGGGGTGAACTACTTAGCCACTGCTTCTCGGGGCGCCTGCCAGTCTGTGCTGTGAGGAGGGGGTGAAGGATGCATCCCAACACAAGGTGGGGGCCGAGGCAGACAGGGACCCGCTGGTGCAGTGGCACTTCTGCAGAAATCTCCGTTTCCAGCTGGCTGCACCCAAATTTCCAGGCTCCTGCTGTGAGTTCCTTCATGGGTGTCCCTTGGGGTCCCCAACTCACCAGAATCCCCTTTTTCAGCCCAAACAGCCCAGACTTCTCTATTTTTGTTAAGGCATGATCAGGTTTCAAACTGCACGCCCCTGATGACCAATCAAGTCCCCCACAACTGATCACTGCCTACTCGGAGCCCCTCCTTCCTCACATGTCTCCTCCCACTGGCCCCGCCTCCTGACAAGGCCACGCCCACAAGGTCCTGGCACACAGAAAAGGTGCCAAATGGATTCTTCCCTGGGTTCCCTACAACTGGTCTCACATCCACTCTACGCCCAGCAGTGATCTTCCTAAACCCAGTCCAGATCACGTCACTCTCCTGCCCAGAAACTGTCCTCCAGATTAAGCACACGAGCTCAACTAACTTATTGAATTCAGATGCCACATAGGACTGAAAATATGCATTTCTCTACAACAGGGTTTGCAATCCCCAAACGAGCCACTTGACTTGGTTTCCAACCCGCAAAACAACAGCCTACGCCCAGGCTGCTGGTGAACACGGAGGTAAGAACACGGACTGTGCTTGGGTTCAAATCCCCTCCCTGTCCACAATGAGCA
Organism: Mirza zaza; assembly: GCA_008750895.1. Lineage (NCBI taxonomy): Eukaryota > Metazoa > Chordata > Mammalia > Primates > Cheirogaleidae > Mirza > Mirza zaza. The sequence continues at coordinate 3,164 of VSMD01120369.1, forward strand.
GGGGTGGCCTTGGGGAAGCTGCTTAGCCTTTCTGTGCCTCGGTTTCCTCATCTGTAAAATGGGGATAATAATAGCAGCTACCTCCTGAGGCTGAATGATGATTAAATCACAGGGTTGTTGCAAGGACGGACTGAGATGGATGTGAAATGACTGGGACAGTTGGGCAGGGCCATAGTGTGTATCAAATAAACCCGAGCTCTTATTTTTCACGGGTCATTTTGACCCTATATGATTTTCACTTTTCAGGCATGAGATAGGACCTTGTTGCACACACTACTTAAGGTGACACTATAGGCCCTCCTGCCTCAGCTCCCGTTGCTCTTCTATGTCACAGCCTTGCTATTCCTGGCACGTGCCACTGCATGTGCCACTGGCTGCCCTGCCTTTGTGCCCACAGATACCTTCACCTAGGATGCCCCTCCCTCTCTCCATCCCATGCCCTAAGCCTGGTCTTCCTTCAAGGTTCAGCTGAAATGCCACCTGTTCCACGCAAACCCCTCAGCATGGATGCCAAACCAACGTGCTGTGCGCACATAACTCGAGACAGTAAAAGCAGAACTCCTCCTGACTCAGTATCTTTCTGTCCAGTGGCCTCCAGGGCAGTGGCATCTCCACCAGTCCCTGCAGCGTCCAGGTCTCCATCCCTTCACTGTGCGGAGACCACCGTCCACTGGGCTTCTTGGAGACAGCTCAGGGTTGAACCAGTTCCCACATGTGGGGCAATTTGCACAGAGAATGAGAAGGGGAGAGAACTAATAGAAAACCGAGTGATTTGTACCCACGGGGGATAAAAGATTCATTCATTCGTATAACAAGTGTATTGAGCCCTTGGCCAGGTGGCATTGCAGTGACAGGGAGCCCACAGAATAGGCCACCCACCACTGACCTTTACTCTCACCCTTCCTCCCCCCAGAAGTCTGAGGTCCACAGCACAGCTAGAACAAGGACGGTGGGGCTTATGGCCACTGATGCTTTCAAAGCTCTAGAAGGACTGAGGGACCCCCAAAAGGGAGACCTGAGCCAAATCCATAGGGCTTTAGGGTCCTCTCCCACCACTGCTGTAAACTGAACAAGTCTCAGGACACCAGCCACCCTCACCTGCAGCAATTCCAGAGCCAGCCAGCCTAGCCCACAGGGCCTCGCAACTGCTTCTCTCTTCCACAAGACACTGTGCCAGGGAGGAAGGGACCAGGGGACCAGAGCACAGGTGGGCGCAAGCTGTTTACCCCTCTGCACCGCATGGTTTACACCCTAGGCACATGGATTACCTACTGCTTTTTAATTAAACACGCCTATTTTTTAAATCATTTCTCTGAGTATAAACACCAAGGCTGGAGCCAGAGGACAAATTTGTTCTCTCCATGCCAAGAACTGCCTTCCAATACTGAGCTGTCCTCTCCCTTCACAGCAAGATGTAGGGTCCAGACAGGCCCACTGAGCCCCACGCTGACCTGGGCACAAAGAGACCGAGGCAATGTGTGTAAGGTTTGCCAGAAACCCCCGCCCAGCCCTCTCCTCGCCCACCTGCCTGGACACAGCACTCGTGTCCACCTTCCCAGGAATCAACTGCTCTCGGGCCAGGTCCGAAACAGTCAGGACTCCACAGGTGCTCTGGGGGTGAGGGTGGGGGGACACTGACAGAGCCAGTGGCCTCTGAAATGAGGGGGCCTGCCCAGACCCAGACCCTTCACTTCTGCCCCACAGGCCGCTGCCCTGGGCCAATTTGCCACCAGGGAAACCATACGGCTCTTGGAAAGCACTAACGATTTTCCCTTCCAAGCTGGTGATTTGCCTCCAAATAACACCACCCCACCGGGGTCTCACCTACACGCCTGTCTCTGCCCTGGCACCCCTGCCAGACGCCAACCTCCTGAGCCCCCCAAGCATTTATGGAGCACCTCTGCAGCCACAGCCAGTGCCCATGGCCTTCTCTCTCCAGAACCCCAAGGCCAGAAAATGCCCACGTCCAGAGGTGCCCTGGAGAGCGGGCTGGCCCCCATCCCCTTTCTTTGACAGAAGAGGAGGCTGAGCCAGAGAGATGTGAAGTGACAGCCAAAATCACCCAGCATGTCCGAAGATGAGCTGAGATTCAAGTCCAGCCCAGGCCAGGGCTCCCTCTACTACCCCACGGGCCTCTCCTGGTGTGGATCCAAGGGTCCTCAGGTGCCCTGGGTATCTACCACTCACAGGCTCTCCCTGTCCCCCCAGTGCCACCACCAGCCAGTGCCCCAGCCAGCCTGAATGACACTTTTCCTGGAGGATGTTCATCCCCTAGAAGATGCCACAGCTCAGACATCTCCTTAGAGAAGCACGTGCACACGTGTCCCAGGGATGCACACAAGAAGAGCCATGGCAGTGCTGCTCCTCACAGCCCTATATATCACAACAGTGGCAGGGACCAGCAAACTGGGCTACATCCGTGCAATGGAGTAGTTCCTGAACACTGATGGAAACGTATAGAGTGATATTTAGGCAATAACATCTGCGTCTTCTAAGTCATGGTATTAAAGTCTGAGGACGAGAGCACGCCGAGGAGCGAGAGCTGGCCTTTTTTCTATGAGTGCACTACGAGAGAGAGGTGCGGACTGCGCGCCATGTCCTGTTTCCATGGCTTTGAGGGTCACCATGTGGCCCCGTCTCCGGCTGCCTCCTGCCTGGGTGGATGTGAGAGTGGACCGCGTGTGAAGTGGTGTGTGTGTGAGCATCTCCCTCTACTGGCAGCCACAGTCACTACAGCACCTCTGGGAGATCACCTGGTGCTAAAATGCTGCCATTGCCAAGGAGGAAAATACTGAATTACTGCTAAGAACCAACCTTAAGACCAGTCTATAATTAACACAGGTTTACAGTTCATGCCTGTGGTTTTGTGTCTGTTGTTTGGTGTTTTTTTAAGTGCAAAAGGTTTAAATTTATAGTTGTGAACATAACTTGTGTGTGTTTTTCTAAGTAGATTCACAAGATAATTAAAAACTCACTTTTTCTCAGAAAAAAAAATCTATAGCTATAAGCACCACATGAAAAAGTCCCACAGTCATAAGGCTGGGCAGTAAATCAATAGAATCAAAGACATCATCATACATCATAAATACATGCACATGAGGTATAAAAACAAAGCAAGCTAAGCTATATTGCTTAGAGGTGCACATACAGATGGTAAAACTGAAAAAAGCAAAAACTAAGGAAAAGTTCATCACAACAGTGAGGTTACTGGTTACCTCTGGGAGTGGGAAGACTACTGGGGATTGTGGTGATGTTCTATGTCTAGTGTTTATTTTGTAAATATCTGAACTGTGTATATTATTTTATGTACTTTCCTACCTGTATTTAGATTTTCACAGCTTTTTTTTAAAAAAGAAAAATGATTGTGAAGGCCAATTAGGAAGGTCTGGGGGCCGCTCTAAAGAATAATTTAGGTCCGGCATGGTGGCTTACACCTGTAATCCTAGCATTCTGGGAGGCTAAGGCGGGAGGATCGCTTGAGGCCGAGAGTTCAAGACCAGTTTGTGCGAGACCCATCTCTACAAAATATAGAAAAATTAGCCAGGCATGGTGGTGCAGGCTACTGCACCTCCCAACTACTTGGGAGGCTGAGGCAGGAGGATCGCTTGAGCCCAGGAGTTCTGGGCTATAGTGCACTATGCCCACCAGATGTCTGCACTAAGTTTGGCATCAATATGGTGAAGTCTTTGGTAGTACAGGGGACCACCAGGTTACGTAAGGAGGGGTGAGCCAGTCCAGGATGGAAAGGAAGTAGGTCAAAACTCTCATGCTCATCAGTAGTGGGACTGCATCTGTAAATACCCACTGCACTCCAGACTGGGCAACATAGTGAGACCATGCCTCCAAAAAACAGAGACCCCGCTTCTAAAAAAAAAAAAAACCAAACCTAATCTAATCCCCAATATGAGAGCATTTGGGGCCTGGGAGGTGATTAGGTCATGAGGGTAGAGCCGCCATGAATGGACTAGTGTCCGTATAGAAGAGACCCCAGAGAGGTCCCTCCCCACTTCCACCACAGGAGGACATGGGCGAGAAGACGGCTGTCTAGGAGCCAGGAATCGGACCCTTCACTATACACCAAGCCTGCCAGCGCCTCGACCTTGGGCTTCCCAGCCTCCAGGCTATGAGAAATAAATTTCTACTATTTATAAGCTACCCAGTGTATGATATTTTGTTATAATAGCCTGAATGGACTAAGACAACTAGCAACTAGTAGGTAGAGGCTAGGGATATTGCTAAACATCCTACAATGCACAGAACAGCCCCCACCACAAAGAATTATCCAGCCCAAAAAGCCACTAGTGCCAAGATTGAGAAACACCAGCCTAGGGCTGCAAAGCCTTCCCTCAAATACGTACTGACCCCTCAAGGGTGAAAAGTCCTCTCCAAGGGGCACGGGAGACAAGAAGGAGAAGGGTCATTCTTGGCCTCCCGGGACTCCCAATCCAGAGAGAGCACATCCCGAGAAGGCATTTTAGGCAGAAGCTTCCGGTCACCCCTTCATAGCACACCATGCAGGGAGTAGAGTTGGGGGAGGGCAGAATCCACACGTGAACTCAAGAGTGCGCTTGGGAGAGCAGCGCGGGCTCTGTAGTGGGTACCTCTGTCCCCTCCCCGCCTGCCGAATCCCACCTGCTTCTCCAGAGAGGCAGGGAGCCAAGGATGGCAGATCTGAGGCCTCAGCCCTTGTGGTGGACAGAGACAGGCAGCCTTGTGTGAGAGCCCATTCCCGTCTCCACACCCTCAGGGCTGGGCTGGCCTTCAGGACTCCCCAGGCTGGGAGACAGGGCAGCAAAACATGTCCCCCTCACCCCCAGCAGGTGCCAGCCTGCTCAGCCCTGTGCCAGGAACTGCAGGTCACTAAGCCCCTAGAGGGCCAAGACCCCACCCCATCAGGCCAGAAACGCTGCTCCAACCACAGCCCCCGGCTTCTCCCTCCCTCGGTGGGTGGGTGGGTGGGTGGGTGGGTGTGTGTGTGTGTGTGTGTGTGTGTGTGTGTGTGTGTGTGTATGAGAGAGTCTGCCTCCCCCTCCAGACTGGGCACTCCCAGGGCACTTGGGTCCTCTGGCCAGGGCACACACAGCAGGTGCTCAATGTGTGTTTGTTGAAAAAGGAGCCAGTGGCAGTTTCTAAACCAAGAAATGATCCGGTCCTGCTTCAGTAGGGGCTTCCCGAGTAGCCATGTTCAAGAAAGAGGTTGCAAAGTCAGGTGCCTGCGGAGGCCAGACAGGAATGTAACGCAGGAAGGAAACCGGACAGGGAGTGGGAGCCCAGGTCAGGGCCTGGGCGCTCACACCCACCAACAGCACGCTTAGGTCCGGGGCTCAGCCAGCTTCCGGTCCCCTGCTGGGCTGGTGACAGGGCGCCATCTGCTGGTAAGTGCAGGAGGAAAGCACTGGGCGAGCGCAGGAGAGAATGGGAGGGAGGGAGGTACAGGAGGCACACCCCTCCTCCCTCTGGTCCAGGTGACTTCACAGCTCCCAGCCTCGCTGTGCAGGCCCCTCCCTGAAACACATCATACTCGTATCCACATCCATTCACCTTCTCACTCACACACAGAGGCCTGCGGGCACCGCCCCTGCCCTGTCCCACAGAAGCCACCAGGAAAAGGAAGCTCCAAATTGTAAATAGTAAGCCAGTGATTCTCAAAATTCAAGGCAGGGAAGAATCATACCAAGTTCATGTTAATGTCACCCAAATAGTGGGAAAGAAAAAAAAAAAAGTTCATGTTAAAATGCAGGTCACCAGGCTCACCCTCTGAGATCCTACTTTTAAAACTCTAGAGTGGGGCCCACATGCATGTATGTTTAACCAATACTCAGATGACCCTGACAGGAGGAAATCTTGTGACCTTGTGTTTGGCAAAGATTGCTCAGAGACAACACCAAAATACCATCTATAAAAGAAAAAAAATGATAAACTGGACTTCATCAAAATTAAAAATAGGACCCAGGTGTGGTGGCATGCACTTGTAGTCTCAGCTACTTGGAAGGCTGAGGAGGGAGGCTTGTCTAAGCCCAGGAGTTTGAGGCTGCAGTGAGCTACGATGACGTTATTGCACTCCAACCTGGGCAACATAGTGAGACCTTGTCTCTAAAAAATAATAAATAAATAAAAGTTAAAAATATCTGCTCCTCAAAAGACACTGTTAAGGGAATAAAAGACAAGGCACATGCTGGAAAACATACTAGCAAAACACATATCTGATAAAGAATTTGCATCCAGAATATATAAAGAGCTTTTAAAATGTAACAAGAGACTAGGCGCGGTGGCTCACGCCTATAATCCTAGCACTCTGGGAGGCCGAGGGCCGAGGCGGGTAGATTGCTCAAGGTCAGGAGTTTGAAACCAGCCTGAGCAAGAGCAAGACCCTATCTCTACTAAAAATAGAAATAAATTAATTGGCCAACTAATATATATAGAAAAAATTAGCTGAGCGTGGTGGTGCATGCCTGTAGTCCCAGCTACTCGGAAGGCTGAGGCAGTAGGATTGCTTGAGCCCAGGAGATTGAGGTTGCTGTGAGCTAGGCTGACGCCATGGCACTCTAGTGTGGGCAACAAAGCGAGACTCTGTGTCAAAAAAACAAACAAACAACAACAAAAAAAAGTAATAAGAAAATGAAGCCACTGGAGCCTATAGTCCCAGGTACTTGGGAGGCTGAGGCAGGAGGATTGCTTGAGCCCAGGAATTTGAGGCTATAGTTTGCTAATGATCACACGGGCCCACTGTGGTTCTGAGCAGACCTGGGAGGAGAGGCAGGTGTTTGAATAGCCACTGCATACCAGCCTGGGCAACACAGTGAGACCCTGTCTCAAAAAAACAAACAAAAGAAAGAATGAAAACTCAATTTTTTTTTTTTTTTTGAGACAAGAGTCTCACTCTGTCGCCCGGGTTAGAGTGCCGTGGCGCCAGCCTCTCTCACAGCAACCTCAAACTCCTGGGCTCAAACGATCCTCCTACCTCAGCCTCCCAAGTAGCTGGGACTACAGGCATATGCCACCATTCCCGGCTAATGTTTTCTATATATATTAGTTGGCCAATTAATGTCTTTCTATTTTTAGTAGAGACGGGGTCTCGCTCTTGCTCAGGCTGGTCTCGAACTCCTGACCTCGAGCAATCCTTCTGCCTCAGCCTCCCAGAGTGCTGGGATTACAGGTGTGAGCCAAAGCACCCAGCCAAAACTCAATTTTTTTAATGGGGAAAAGATTTGAATAGACATTTCATCAAAGACAGATGGCCAGAAAGCACATGAAAAGATGTTCAACATTATTTTGTTGTCATAGAACTATACACTAAAACACAATGAGAGACTATTACACCCTATAAGAATGTATGAAGTTAAAAACCATACTGAATGTTGAAGAGAATGTGAAGGAATTAGAACTCTCAACATTTTGGAAAAGAGTATGGCAGTTTCTTATACAGTCAAACATACACTTAATACATAAAGTGGCCTTCTGTGTCCGCAAGTTCCACATCCAAGGATTCAACCAACTACGGATCAAAACATATTTGAAAATAATAAATAAATAATACAAATTAAATGATACAGTGTAACAACTGTTTACATAGCATTTACATCGTATTAGGTATAATAATCTAGAGATGATTTAAAGTATATGGGTAGATGTACACAGGTTATACACAAATAGTATACCATTTTATATAAGGGGCTTGAGCATCTTGAAATTTTGTTATCCAAGGGGGTCTTGGAACCAATCCCCCATAGATCTGGAGGGAAAATGGTACAACCCAGCAATCCCACACCTATGTATCTAACCAAAAGAAATAAAAACTTTGCTTCACACAAAAACCTACATGTAAATGTTTATAGGCTTTATTTGTGGTGTTATAAACCTAGAAATGGCCAGGCATGGTGGTTCACGCCTATAATCCTAGCACTCTGGGAGGCCGAGGAGCGAGAATCACTTGAGCTCAGAAGTTTGAGACCAGCCTGAGTAGGAGTGAGACCCCATCTCTACTAAAAACAGAAAAATCAGCCAGGCGTCCTGGCAGTGCCTGTTGTCCCAGCTACTGGGAAGGCTGAGCCAAAGGATTGCGTGAGCCTAGGAGTTGGAGGTTGCACTGAGCTACTATGACACCACTGCACTCTAGCCGGGGTGACAGAGCAAGACTCTGTCTCAACAACAACAAAACCTGGAAACAATCCAAATGTCCTTCAACAGATGGATGGATAAACAGATCGTGGTGCATCACACAATGTAATTCTATTCCGCAATGAAAGGAACAAACTACTGATTCACCTAAAACATGGATGAATTCCAAACATGTGACGCTAAAGTAAAAGAAGCCAGGCTCAAAAGGTTATGTTCAGGCCAGGCTCGGTGGCTCACGCCTGTAATCCTAGCACTCTGGGAGGCCAAGGCGGGCGGATTGCTTGAGGTCAGGAGTTCGAAACCAGCCTGAGCAAGAGCGAGATCCCGTTTCTACTAAAAATAGAAAGAAATTAATTGGCCAACTAAAAATATATAGAAAAAATTAGCTGGGCGTGGTGGCGCATGCACATAGTCCCAGCTACTCGGGAGGCTGAGGCAGGAGGATCACTTGAGCCCAGGAGTTTGAGGTTGTTGTGAGCTAGGCTGACGCCACGGCACTCACTCTACCTGGGCAACAAAGCAAGACTCTGTCTCAAAACAACAACAACAACAAAAGGTTATGTTCTGTATGATTCTGTCTGCATTATATTCCAGAAAAGGCAAACCATAAGGATGGAAAACAGACCAGTGACTCCCAGGTCCTTGGGGTTCAAGGAGAGTTTGACTGCCAAGGAGCATGAGGGACTTTTTGGAGGTGATAAAAAGGTTCTAAATCTTGTTATGGTGAGAGTTACATGATTAGATGTGTTTGTCAAAATTCATAGAATCATATACTAAGAGGGTAAATTTTATTTATATAGATAATAACTTGATAAAACAAGTTCAAGTCCTGGCAGAAGCATCTGGAGGCTTACTAATATACAGACCACCAGGCCCCACCCTAAGGGGTTCTGTTTTCTTTTTCTTTTTTTTTTTTTTTGAGACAGAGTCTCATTTTGTTGCCCAGGCTAGAGTGAGTGCTGTGGCATCTGCCTAGCTCACAGCAACCTCAAACTCCTAGGCTCAAGTAATCCTCTGCCTCAGTCTCCTGAGTAGCTGGGACTACCGGCACACGCCACCATGCCTGGCTAATTTTTTCTATATATATTAGTTGGCCAATTAATTTCTTTCTATTTTTAGTAGAGACGGGGTATTGCTCTTGCTCAGGCTGGTTTCAAACTCCTGACCTCGAGCAATCCGCCCGCCTCAGCCTCCCAGAGTGCTAGGATTACAGGCGTGAGCCACCGCACCCAGCCAGGGGTTCTATTTTCAAAGCTCTGGAGAACCCATAAATCTGCATTTATTTTTTATTTATTTATTTATTTTTGAGACAGAGTCTCACTCTGTTGCCCGGGCTAGAGTGCTGTGGCGTTAGCCTAGCTCACAGCAACCTCAAACTTCTGGGCTCAAGCAATCCTGCTGCCTCAGCCTCCTAAGTAGCTGAGACTACG
>VSMD01120374.1:0-95040 GCA_008750895.1 Mirza zaza
TGGGCCCAGCCAGGGTGGGGCCCTCCGTTCTTGGCACAGCCCTGCCCCTTCTGGGAATGTCAGCTTTCCAGGAGCCCCGTTGGCACCTGCAGCGTGTCCAGAGGAGAATGACCTGGAGGGGTCGGATCTGGAAGCCACGTCCCCCGAGAGCCATCGTGAGTTCGGAGTGGAGAGAGAGGAGGCTGCCGTGACTGGGAGGAACTCGAGTGTTTTCTCAAACGCCACAAGGGCTGCAGGGTGGGGACAGGGAAGCTGTGCTCGTCACGGCACCAGATGCCAGCAGTGGTCCTGTGCAGAGGCCTGTGTGGGTGCACACTCAGATCTGACCACTGATAATAACATTATCATTGTGTCGCCAGCATTTCTGGAAGCTCATTATGCGCGAGGCTGGCACTAAGCGTTTTGCACAACTTGTAGAACGAGCACAGCCTAACCCGGAGAGGTAGTGTTATCCCCGCGTGGCAGACAAGGAACACAAGCTTCCAACGGGCAGAGCAGGGGCTCACGCCCAGCCCGGCGGGGGGGTGGGGATTCGGGTTTCGTCTCAGGTGCTGAGAAGGAACCGTTGTGGGGTGGTATTTGGTACAGGGACCTCAGGGCCCTGTGGGTCTTTTAGAACCGTGATTCTCAACCCCTGGGCTGCAGCCGAGTAGTGTCACCACCCCCTCAACCCTGCCCCCGACCCCCAGGAGTGAGCGAGCAAGGCTTCATTGATAGACCTCCCTGTCGCCACTGCCTGAGCTCCACCCCCTCCCCCACAGCTGTGAAAAAGTTGTCTTCTATGAAACCGGTCCCTGGTGCCACAAAAGTTGGGGACTGCTGTTTTAGAAGCTACTTTGACTGCCCCTTGGAGCTGGTACTTTAAAGGATGGAGTGGTGAGTTGTGTGTGTGTGTGTGTGTGTGTGTGTGTGTAACACTTTTATTTTAAAAAATAGAAAGCAAATACAGACACGAGTAGCGTGACAAGTGTGCAATGGCCCCGTGTATCCATGTCCTGGCTTTAGCAGCGATCGACACGTGGCCAGTCTTGTTTCATCTATTACATCCTCTCCTTTCTTTTCTCTCCCTCTGCCGGATTAAGTTTAAAGGCAATCCTGGACACGATTTTATCTGTAAATACTTCGGTATGTATCTCTCAGCGATAAGGCCTCTTTTTGTTGCTGTTGAAGTATAACCACAATGCCATTATCACAATTTTTTAAAAACTTAACATCATTGTAGCGAGTCTTTCTAACTCAGAAGAGCTGTTGGTATATAGCTTGCTTTTCAAGGTGCTGCGCGGGTGGGAGGGGAGGCAAAAAGTAGTCCTTCTCATGTCTGATTCCTGAGACTTGAGACGCACCTGTTCCCTTTGAGGAAGAATGGAGAGGAAGAAGAGGAGGGAGATCTAAAACTTGGGACCATGGATTGGCATCCCCTTTATTCAGCTTGTTCCCAGTGGGCACAGCCCTGAGCATGCAGCCTATTTATAGGCCTCAGTCTAGACACAAGAAGGAGGCAAAGGAAGGGAGTAGATGAGAGGGCAGGAAGAGGGAGAGGAGAAAGAGTGGAGGGTAAGAGAAATGGAATAGGAACTGGCCTTGTGGCATGTGGCTCTGATGGCCCTCGAGGAGCTGGCCAGGCCCCAGCCAGGCTAGCCGATGCTCACATCCAACATTTGTGAGTGTATCCCACGCACGGACACTGCGCTAGGCACAAGTTACTTCCCCAAACCCTTCCAACCCTTTCATGAGGCAGGTGCTGTCAGGTGTCAGACTCACTTTACAGGGGAGGACCCTGGGCTCTGGTGCTTGGATTCACACCCAGGCCTGTTTGGTTGGCGTCTGCATTTTCCTGGCATTTCTCCCTGCCTCGAAGCCCGGGGAGGTGACATGCAGGGCTGGCGTTCAGGAGGTGTCTTGGCTGTTGGAATATTGACACCTTCCCGTATCTTTAGTACAGAGCTCTTCCCCCAAGCTCCCCAAGCCTCTGCCCCAGGACCCCTGGGCCTCATCAGGACCCAGCCACTAACAGGTTGATGCCCAGCACGGCAGGAAGCCTAGAGGACTGGAGCCTGTGCCTGTTCCGACTGATTGTCAAATGCAGTGGCTACTCCCCTGGTTCTGTGTATGGAGGTACATGAGTCGTGTGCCTGCCTATTTCTGTTCTGCATCTGTATATGTGTATTTCTGTGTATGCGTCAAACACACGTGTGTATATATGCCCATGTGCATGTGTGTGTGTGAGTGCTCATGCACAAAGAGCATCGCCAGGAAGGCCTGGTCCTGCTGGGAGCGCTCCATGGCTGCTGTTCTCAGGACCCGTTGCGCGCTCCAAGTGGATAGTCAGAGCTGGAACATCGGGGCCTCCCCCACTACAAAGCCCGAGTCTCGGCCACTGAGCTCCACTCTTATTTTTCCCTCTGCCTTTTCATCATCATCTCCCGCTGTGCTCCCTGAGGTAGAGTGCTGGGCGGTTTCCAGAATGCTTGGTGCAGGCCACCTCATCCATCCCTCCTCGCAGGAGCCCACCGAGAAGGGGTTGCAGATGGTTCTGAGGTCATGGCCCTGGTCCTCCTGGGAGCACCAGGGAGGAGGGTACCCCTTGCCAAGGCTGCTGCTGTGGCAGGTGGGGCCACCTGGAGAGAGCCAGTAACCAGGACCGAGAGTCCAGGTGACCACCGGGTGCCATCAGGCAGGTATTAGCCAGGAAAGGTCCAGCTGGGGGGCCAGGGTCTGAGGCAGGTAGAGCCCAGCGTTCATGTACAGGGGGACCCTTGTGGGTCAGTGCAGGGAACAACCCACAAAGTGAAGCCCAGTCCAGAGGCCATCATCTGGTTAGAGGCCATGCCAGCCAGGGTGGACATGTGTATCCCTGGGGCCACAGTGTGGAATCCAGGGTCCAGGGACGCAGCCAGGTCTACATGTGTCCTGGAGACATGATGACTGACCCTTGGATAGCCCATACCCTCTGCCAGATGCAGTTCGAAGTGCTTTGCACCTTCGAGTTACTCCTCTTAATCGGATGAGGAGACTGGGGTACGGAGACACTGCCCAGGATCACACAGATGGGAAGTGACCGAATCAGGTTATGAGCTTGGGCTGTCCACTCCATCATTATGCAACGAGGGACGAAGGCTGCACTGGACTCCTGGGGGCTACCCAGAGCTCAGCCCCAGTGCTGTGGATTCTGGGCTTAGAGCTATTGACTCATTCCAGACCCCTTTGGTGCTGGGCAGAATTTCCCACTGAGCTACCTCTCTGGTCTGTCACTGCGTCAGGTCCTGAGCATGATAAGTGTGAGGGGCGGACTAAAATTAAGGCTCAGGGAAGCTGGGACTTGCCCCAGCTTACTCAGCGAGACTGTTGGAAGAGAGCTCAGGTATTCCCAGGTATTCCCGTCTCCAGAACCTCTCGGTACTACACCCACCGGTGTGGAGCTCTCTTGGGAGTCCACTGTCTATCCATTTTCTCTCTTGAGAAAGCAATGTGTTCCTTTGCCTGGAAGTGTGTTTTTGTCATGTCACGTATCCATCTCCTTTCCCTGGGGCCTGTGTCCTGCTGCAGAGCCACCCCTCGGCGGCAGGCTGGCACTAACACTGTCTGTCTCTCCGACCTGTTTGCAGGGCCCTGGAGCTCTGCAGTGGCAAAGATGAGATCTCCCTGCTGGTGGAGCAGGAGTTCCTGAGCCTCACCAAAGAGCACCTCATCCTGGTCAAGGAGAGCTCAGGGGAGCTGGAGGTGCCTATCGGCCGCTCTCCTGAAGGGACCAAAAAGCTGGCTCCCTGCATTCTTGCACCTCCTCTGGTGACAGGCAGTAGTGAGCGCCCCAGAGCCTCCTTCAGTGCTGGTGACAAGCTCCTGGAGCAGAAGGTGGCCATGCCTGTTCTCGGCAGCCGGCAGGACTGCGATTCTGCCATGTCTACAGTCACGGGGATCCTGCGCGCTGCCAAGGTCAAGAGGGCCAAGGGGTCAGAAGACAGGGGCCACAGCCTGGGGGCCTCCAACTTGGAGATCAGCAAGCTCTTGGCCCAGTTCCCGCTGAAGTCCACGGAAGCATCCAAGGCCCCTGACAACAAGATGGTGCTGGAGGAGACAAGAGCCATCAAGGACTTCCTGCAGAATAGCATGTTCAATGGCCCTGGGCCCAAGGAGCCCACGGGGCTGGGCCCCTTCCTACTGCCGCCACCCCTGCCGCCTCCTGCGGCCCCTGACAAGCTCTCTGAGCTCTCTGCTCAGAAGAGGCAGCTCCCAGTGTTTGCCAAGATCTGCTCCAAGCCTGAGGCTGACCCCGCCGTGGAGGGGCACAACGTGACGGGTGAGTGGGGCTGGAACGGGGCTAGTGAGCTGGCCTGCCTAGAGGAGGTCCTTCCCGGGAAGCCAGGCAGGGCCGCAGCATGCACATAAAGCATCTTTGTGCAAAGCAGGACAAAGCAGCCTCTCTGGTGGGCACAGCCCCCAGGTGCAGGCTGTTCTTAGCCCCCACAGGCCTCCTTTGCTGGCTGCCCCTGTGCAGGGCACAGCTTGGGTAAGCAGCCCCAGAGCCTCTGATCCCAACCTGCTTGGAGAGAGAAAGGCAGGAACCATGCAGTCACTGGCTCAATTTTTGAATCTGCCAGGTATTCACAGTACATTGAAAAGGTGTTTACTCCAGCGGGGTCCGGGGTGACACTGCAGCACAGGGACTCTAAGCCGGATAGGACAGAAGTAGATTGACAGCTAGGGTCATTTATGTCTAATGGAGGCACCTGTTCTGGCCACGAGGGCTGATCCTTTCTCTGGGGCAGGGGTGGATGTGCAAATTATCCAGGATGAGTTCAGAGTGCTGGCCCCCGGATTTGTGCCCTGGGGCTCCAGGGACTTAGAAGAGGGCGTTCCTATTCCTTAATTGAGGAATCTTCACTCCTCCGAGGAAATCCAGCCACCTCCCAAGTTTTTCCACCTTAACCCCAGGATCCTGCCTTTTGTTCTGATCTAGCCACTCAGACCCAAGGATTCCAAGCAGACAGACTGATGGCAGTGGCATTTGCCCACAGTCGGCAGTCACGAGGAAAGTAGATCATACTCGTGTCAGACAAAAGAAAAATGACCCCCGGGCCATGAGCATGGATGGAGAGGGTCCAAGTCCATCTCCCTGAGAAAATAGGAACAAGGTTGCCCTAAGAGAACATTCTGTGTGATGGAGTATTGTGGGAAGGCCCAGGGATGAGAGGTGTGGACAGCAAGCTTGACTCTGGGTTCTGGGAAGGCCTCCAGGAGCCAGAGGGACTTTGGGACAAGGGGCTGCAGGTGTGAGAAGTTGAAGGGACCTTCCCCCACCCTTCTCCAGGAGGGACATATGGATGCCCCCCTGGCGGTTCAGGCTGCTGGTTTGGAGGCGGTCCTCTCCCACCATCGTTGGTGTGCTTCCGTGTGTACAGATGTGGGGACAAAGGTGTGCTGAGGGAGCTTTGCAGATGTGAGTGTATTTACTAGTAGTAAATACATGCACTGAGCACGTGCATGTGTCCATCTTATGTATAGCTGTGTGCATGTGAGTGAGTCAGAGGAATGACAGGAAGGACTGTGTGTGTCTGTGTAGTACCTGCATGAAGATGGAGCTTTGTAGATGTTTCAGGCAAATATAGGTGTGAGCGAGAGGCTGGAGGTGCACAGGTCGCTGGGGAAAGGGCTATTATTAGTGGGTGCTGTTATTTCAGCACACTGGCTGGGGGCTAAACTCGGCAACTAGAGAAACTCTTGGAAGAGACTCTAGGGATATGATCTCCTAAAAATATCGTTATCTCCTAAATTGGCTCAGGCTAGAGCAGGTCTTTCCTGTGCTGGGACAGCACTATGGGGGCAGGGCCAGTCCCATGCAGATTCAGCTCCCAAACCACTGGGCTGGGGTTGCCAAGAGCTGGTGGGAACGGGTCCACTCCTGACAGGTAACACAAGGGCACAGGTCCTCTGATCCAGCTGTGACCAGAAAGATCCCAGGTGCCTGCCCTGTGTCTAGTACAGTGCGCTGACATCAGACAGGTGGCCTCGTTTCCCAGGGAGACCTTTGAAGACCTCCAGGCTGAGGCAGGAGTGACTGGGACTGGGAGGGTAAGACTCTCTTCTTCAACCAGAGAGCAATGCCTCAAAACAAACAAACAAACAAACAAACAAACAAAAAACAAACAGCTGGTCAAGGAGCGGTGGCTCACACCTGTAATCCCATCACTTTTGGAGGCTGAGGTGGGAGGATTGCTTGAGGCCAGGAGATCAAGACCACCCTGGGCAGCATAGTGAGACCCTGTCTCTCTAAAAATTTTTTTAATAATAAAAAAATTAGCTGGATGTGGTGGCGCATGCCTGTTGGGAGGCTGAGGTAGGAAGACCACTTGGGCCCAGGAGTTTGAGGCTGCAGTGAGCTATTATAATACCACTGCACTC
The DNA here is from genome assembly GCA_008750895.1 of Mirza zaza. Lineage (NCBI taxonomy): Eukaryota > Metazoa > Chordata > Mammalia > Primates > Cheirogaleidae > Mirza > Mirza zaza. The sequence goes on from VSMD01120374.1 coordinate 6,400, forward strand.
CAGCCCCGGCCATAGAACGAGACCCTGTCTTAAAAACAAAAAACCCCACAAATAACCAAACCAAACAACTATATATAATTTCCTCTCCATACTTAGTTTAGTTTGAAGAAAGTTCCATTGCTGAACAACATGTGGGTGCAGACCACTGCTGTGGAGGACCCCATGATGGTACAGACAGTGTCCTTGCATTTGGGGAATGAATGCTCAGTGTCTTTGGAGAGAGCCCTGGGTCTAGTGCCAGTCCCATCCCTGCTCTACCCTCCAGCCATGTCTAGGGTCCCTTTGATGCTTCCAGGCCTTTGTCCACAGCTACCCAGGCTTGTTGAGCCTTCCTCCCCCGCACTCCAGGATGTAAGGTCCTGCTGAAACGCTTCTTCCTTCTGGAAGGAAGGACCCTCTCAGACAGAAGTTGTGTCAGCCACCGTCTTCTTCCATTCTGTCCCTCTGTCAGCTCTTGGTTCCCATCTGCCTTATCCTGGAGCTATTTCTGGGCACGTCTCTCTCTCCTTTGTTGTGAGCTCCTGCAGGGCAGAGTCTGGCGCTGACTCACAACCGTGTCCCCAGCACTCAGGTCAGGGCCTGGCACAGGCGAGTGAGCTGAATCACCTGTGAGCAAAGAAACAGAAGTAGAATCCCTGATGAGGGACCACAGTGCGTTGACCGTGTGTCCTGTAGGAGCCATGTGCTCACCGAAGGCAAGAACCGTGCCCAAGTCATCCTCATATCCTCAGCCTGGCACTGTGACTGATTGGAAGGAAGGAAGGGTGGAAGGAAGAATGAATGGTTGGATGGAAGGAAGGAAGTCATAGAGATGGACAGATGGACGGGTGGATGGACGGATGGATGACTAGATGGATGCATGAGCTGGGCAGATAAGAATGGGCAGCAGTCAGCGAAGGCTTCAGGGAGAGACTAGGATTGTATCTGTCTGAGAGAGAGTCCCCCAGAGTGGTCTGAGCCCCGGGTGTGTGCTACGGAGGCTTCATCATTTTGTCCACAACAAGGTGTTCCTGGTGTTTAGCACTTGGCCTTCCAGAGGCATTGACTCAGTTTCCTTCGTGCTGTAGAACGGAATCCTGGCACCAAGGAGCCGACCAAGGGTCGAGAGAGCCTCTTTCTCAGCCAGTGGCCCCAGAGCCGGAAGGACACCTGCGGTGAGGAGGGTTGCAGTGACCCTGTGGGCACCATGTCCGTGACCCTGCCGACCAAGAAGCCAGCAGGGCCGGCCGAGAAGAACCTGCTCTATGAGTTCTTCGGGGCCACGAAGAATCCAAGCGGGCAGCCAAAGCTTCGCAGCAAAGCAGAAGTGGATGGGCCGGAGCTGAAAGGTAAGCCAACCCTACCCAGGGAGGGAACGCAGAGGAAGGGGTTCCAGAAACCCGCCTGGGCCCCAGGGGTGGCTCTGGCTGTCTTATCCATGGGCAACTCACTGCCTTTCTCTGGGTATCCATTTTTAAATCCATGAAATATGGGAAATGACTTTCTCCCTATATCCCTTACTGGGAATACAACTGCTAGAGAAATGCAGTTATCTTTCAGGAATCACACGAGCATTATTAATGATCAATTTTGAGTATAGCCCTGGCCCAGCATATATCATATCCTCTCAAGTTGCAAGCCAAAAAAAAAAAAATAATAATAATCCATGCTTTATACTAGTCCTACTTTAAGATTATTTATGTCTCTGCTTTCTCTCCCTTGTTCCCCTGAAACTATTTTAGTCAAATCTCCTTTCCTTAAAAAAGGGGGAATAAGAGGATTACCAATAAGGGGGAAACTGAGGATTCATTTCTGATTCTCTAACAGGATGTCTTAGGGAAGAGAATTAACCGGAATTCATATCCTGAAACAACTCAACCTTACCTCATTCACTTAGACAAATATTAAGTCACTCCACACTGAATTAATGTTTTAAAATATTAAATAATTATTCCCATATTGATACAACAACCTGTGCAAGGTTCTCAGTGTTGCCAAGTATATGTCCTTGGGGAGGGGCTGCTGGAATGGTTTGATAAGAATGAATTCCAATGGCATAACGATTGTTCATATAAAGCTGGGTTTTTCTAAAGCACTTCAAAGAATTTCGTTTTGTAAGTATGTGAAATGCAGCCCTAGCACTCAAGTTTATTATATTCCCTTGCTAAACTACCTCCTTTGCTAGTGAATGACGGAAAGAGAAGCTCCAAGGCAGACCATGCTGGGATTTTCATCCCTTCCAAATTGGCAATGTGTAAACTCATGTTTTCCTATATTTGGAAACTCGCCAGAACTTTGAGGAACCCCCCTGGAGGTTAAAAGTCATGACCTCTGAGAATATGAATTCCTGGGACAATTGTGATGCTAAAGGCATTCTGGGCTCTTCCTGCCTCAATCGCTGAACCACTTTTTACCTGTCCTGTGACTTACAGTTAACCCACCTGTGACCGCTGCCGACAAGAATAACTTCAAGTACACAGGAAACGTTTTCACCCCACGCTTTGCCACAGCCTTGACCTCAGCAACCCTGAACCAGCCACTCTGGCTCAACCTGAACTATCCACCTCCGCCGGTGTTCCCGAATCCCTCCAACTTCCCCCAGTATCAGGTGAGCGAGTGGGCCCCGTGTGGCCGTGCATGAGGTGTGGCTTGCAGAGGCCTGTTTCACAGAGGGCCTTTAGACTCCCTTGAAGGCCTGGCCTGTACTCCAGAGGCTTCACTGGGACTGCGGGAGGGCACCATCAGCATGGTCGCTTGTCAGTTAAGTTTTCATTGTGGCCGTATCAGACCTACCACTTGGTACGCGCGCGCGCGCACACACACACGCACATACGGTTCAACCTTTCCATTGTCTGAATTCCAGTTCACTCCATGCTGTTTATTCCAGAGGTGCATCGCTAGTCTTGGCTGGTTAAGGGCTTGGGCTCCCAGGGTAGGAAGATGGCACAGTCCTTGTTTCCCACCTCCTTCCTGTGACTTCCTTTAAAGTTGGATGACATATATCCTAGATTACTTGGGACAGTCTCAGTTTAGGTCTTTTGCCCCATAATAATTATTAAGGGCATTGCCTTTCACTCTCAAGTGTCCTGATTTGGATGACAAATAAGTAGTCCCTGCCTATCTGTGATTGTGCATCTGTGAACCTAACCCACCTTGGATCAAAAATATTTTTTAAAACTTAAAAATAGCAATGGAACAATAAAAAATTATACAAATACGAAAACAATGCAGTATAACAACTGTTTACATGGCATTTCCATTGCATTAGGTATTAAAAGTAATCTAGAGATGATGTAACGTGTACAGGAGGGAGGATGTGCGTGGGTTGTATGCAAATACTACGCTATTTTAAATCAGGGACTTGAACATCTGTGGATTTTGGTATCTACAGCATGGGGCTGGGGGCCTAGAACCAGCCCTCTGAGGACACCAAGGGATGACTGTATACGGCCACATCCAAGCAGTCTGAGCTCATACTAGCTGAAGGCTTGGCATGCAGTCTTGGTCTTGGGCTCATAGCTAAAAGGGAATTAGTGGCTGGACACAAAGGGACGGTGAAGCACTTGTAGCAGGGCTGGAAATTTTACTCACAGAACTTATTTATGCAGGGAAAATGCAGTTTCTTTATTTTGTCGATTTAACTTAATATCCCTTAAGACCTACCGCCCACTGGGTAGAAGGAGGGAAAAATTAAATAAATGTCCACTCTGGTTTAAACCTTCGTCCAATCCAATAACTTAAATAGTCCCTTTAGGTAGTGCTCAGGTTTTTTTTTTCCAGTACAGATGTTCAGAGTGGAAGATTTCTGCGTCTCCGTTCCCCTAGCTGGCTGCTCTCCAGCGTGGCGTGCAGTTGTGTGGGGAAGGCAGGAACTCAGACATGCATGTCCAGGGTCCCGGCAATCTGCTGCCAGCCTAGTCTGCCAAAGCCTGGACTGAGGAAGTAGAGAAGGAAATAACTCCTGACACTTGGCTTGTCGTGCCTCTCTGTCCCTTCCCCTCTCTCCAGCCCTTGGGGCCCTAAGAATGTCCTCCTTTCCAGCACAGCAGCAAGGCGTATGGCCTAGGTCCTGTGTGGAGAGGGTCCTCTCTAATCCGTATATAGACTCTCTGAGCTGGCCCACCATGCTTAGCTCCTGAATCGTAAAGGAATTTTAGCAAAGTCTCTCTCTCTCTCTGTTTAGTTTTCAGGTCTTTTGTTTGTTTGTTTGTTTGTTTTTTTTGAGACAGAGTCTCACTTAGTTGCCCAGGCTAGAGTGAGTGCCGTGGCGTCAGCCTAGCTCACAGCAACCTCAAACTCCTGGGCTCAAGCAATCCTGCTGCCTCAGGCTCCCAAGCAACTGGGACTACAGGCATGCACCACCATGCCCGGCTAATTTTTTTTTCTATATATATTAGTTGGCCAATTAATTTCTTTCTATTTATAGTAGAGATGGGGTCTCGCTCTTGCTCAGGCTGGTCTCCTGAGCTCAAATGATCCGCCCACCTCGGCCTCCCAGAGAGCTAGGATTACAGGCGTGAGCCACCGGGCCTGGCCAAGGTCTTTTGTTTGTTTGCTAAAGAAAACAAGTACTCAGCCTTTTCCCAGGCTTTCTCACACCTTCTGCCCCTGGGTGAACTAAGGGGAACATTAGAGTGTATCAGTTTTATATTAGTGCTATGTTATCCTTGGACAGTGGTCTGGGGAGAAATGTCCCATTCGCTGATTCGTTGACTCCTTCGCTGCTATGCTTCTACCCTTGTGTTTTTGTGTCTGCTTATTCCCTGTTCATTTATTCAACCGCTCACGGATTTACTCATTTCTATTTCTCTATTTACCATTCATTTAAGTAATTTAAGAAACCTCTGCTCCACACTTACTAGAGTCTGACCATTGTGCTAGGTGAGGCCGTTCCAAGATGACTAATGCTGGGGGGCCTGGGGGGGGCACGCCTGTAGTCCCAGCTACTGGGGAGGCTAGTAGGAGGATTGCTTGAGCCCAGGAGTTCGAGTCCAACTTGAACAACATAGTAAGACCCTTTCATCCCCCCTCTACCCCCCAAAAAAGATAACTAAGAAAGAAGCTTGGAGTCTAATGCAAGTTGAGGTATAAATCAGAGACCGGCTGCCGGCACTTCCAACTCTAAAAGAGAAACAATTGCGTAATTTTATTTAGTGTTAACTGATTCACTCTAAAATGCCATAAAGCTAATTTGCAGTGGTTTGCTTTATTAAGTAGGGATAGCATCTCTTTGCTGTGTTAATTTCTTTTGACTCCACTTTTGGGAGTGAGTGAGATTTGGGCCCGTCATTTCCTGAACATGAAGGTCTTCTGTCTTCAGACATGCTGATGTTTACCTACGGGGCTGACTAGGTTCCCCAGCTTCCAGGAGAAAGCAGTGGAGAGACCCTGGCTGGTAGGGCCCTCTGGATTCTACGAGGCTGTTTAGGCCTGGAACTGACCCCGCTGGAGTTGGCTGTAGATGGCGTTGGCCCTCCAGGTAGTGAGGAAGGACAACATAGTTTACCTTCTCCGAGCTTCGCATGGTCTCATAGTGCTGCCCAGCTTCAAGACAGCTGATCACGGGGCCTGAGGTCCTAGAAAGAAGGCAGGTGTTGAAATCGGTAGACTTGAGTTTAAATGTTCTGCTGCTTCCAAGCTGGGCCTTGGGCAAGTTAGTTAACTGCTCTGAGCCTGGCTTCTTCCTTTGCGAAATGGGTTTGTAGTAATTACAGCAGCATATGCTGATTCAGTTGTGAGGATTAATTGAGTCCTCAGATGGGAAGGAACTCTGTAAAATTTAAACTGTGATAGAAATGTTGGTCTTTATTATTATGCAGCCCCGATCTTGCAAAGGAAATGGGGTCAGGGAGCTCTGCAGACCTTGAGGGGACAGAGAGGAGAAATGGGGAACAGTCTCTCCTGGTCTCCTCCCTGCTCAGCATGAGGAATAAAGATGAGGTTCCAAATTCAATTTACTCAGAGATCTGGGTGGAAGGACTCAGAGACGTGGAAGACAATGTCCCCAACCCTGAGGAGCTTCAGAGGCTCCCGGGTGGCTTGGCATTAAGGGACCCTGCTATCAATTAGGGAGGGAGGGTGTATGGGAAGAGGCTGTGGCCTCCAGCACAGAGTGAATGCTTATTTACCCTTGCTTGTGATTTTACAAAATTGCAATTCTAACAACTAGAAATGCCCTTAAAGTCGTGCAGTGTTGCTCGTGTTAATGAATGTGGCACCATCTCCTGAATCTGCTCCCCAGGACCGAGCATGGCTAGGCAGCTGTTTGTCTCCCACAGACCCCCGGGCTGCCCGGCACAGGCAGATATGGGGGTGAGGGGGCCCACAGTTCTTTGGCCTGGGGAGGTCAGCTGTGGAAGGCAGAATGCTCATGGGGTTGAGAGGAGGTGAGACGGAAGAGGGACACTTAGCAACCTGCCCAATGGCCGTGGAGTCACTGAGGGCTGGGAACAGGCAAGGCAACCTCATCAGTCTGACTTCCCCATCCAGGTTCAAGCCAAGCCTGGGCCTGTAGGGACCAGTGACAGAGAGGGGCCATCCGGATTGCGGGGCTTGGAGTAGAGGGAACAGGTGAAGCTTTGGTGGAAGTGAGGGTATCCCATGCACGGGAGCAGAAAGCAAGGAGGGCCTCTGAGAGGATGTGTGCTCTTCGGGACCTAGAGAGCTGGGAGACTTCCCCCCAGACTCCATCTCAGGGATTCCGAAGGCCGTGAGGAAATCCTCAAGGGTACAGTGCCAGTCATCAACACGTTTATCGTTGGCACAAGCTGAGCCGAGAATGGAGGCGGCATCTCGGGTGTGGAATCCTCTGAGAAGGTGTCCTGGGCTGGGTGGTGCCACGTGCTAAGGGGTGACTCTGGATGGGCAGGTAGACACAGAGTCTGAGACTGGAGGGGTCAGCCCATGACCCCTTCCACAGCAGCAGTACTGCGTGTGTGTGTGCACATGTGTGTGTCTATGTGTGGACATATGGACACCCCAAGGCCACCCCAGACAGAACTGTGAATGAAACGTCCATTTCCCACCTGGTTGGAGAGTCAATAAACACACCCAACACGTATTATGTGCTGCCCACTATTCTAAGGTCTTTAGACGCATTGACTCATTTTTATCCTCACACTAACCCTCACCATAGGCTATAGACACAGGCATATGCATGGCTGTGTAGACACACAGCAGCAGAAACCTGAACTACACACCTGGCCTTATCTTTGTATGTAGCAACACACAGCTACATAGGCACAGATGCTAACACCCATGCACATGTACTTAAATAAACACGGATGCAAACACACATACACATGCAGGTGTACATGGACACCTGTGTCTTAGGGCAGAAATGGAGTTTGGGGACAGACATTTCGAAAAGGTGTGTAGACAGCCACAAAGATAACGTGGCCACCTTCACAGGCTTTGCAGGCCTGAACACACATCGTTTTATAGACAAGAGCAAAGAAGCTCAGAGAGGTGAAGAGACTTGCCCAGAGTCACAGAGCCACTGAGCTGCAGACCTGGGAACCAAGAGGCATCCAGACTCCTGAAGTTCTTCCCTTACACACTCCCGCGGGCTGTGAAGCCTGCTAAAGAGGCTTCCCGAGTGGCCTGATTGTGCTTGTCCTGTTTGATCCCAGCAGCCTCAGGCAGCCATGGGTCTGGCCAGCAGTGCGAGGGGATGGACTCAGCCCTGTCTGGAGGTCGCGTGCACCCCACGGCTGAGCTGAGTGCCTGCTGCTCTCCGCAGGGAGCCCTTTGCCTGGCCACACTGAGCTTCCCCCTTTTTCCCCAGGGCGTGTACCCACCACGGGCAGCGGCAAGGATGCCCTATCAGCAGCCCGTGCACCCCCCGATGGGGTGCTACTCCCGGCAGGTGAGTAGACGACCTCCCCTCCTCTGTCCCGGCTCCGAAAAGGCCTTTGGGAGCAGCAAAGGGGGCAGCTGCTCCCTGGTCTTTGTCCAGCTGGTCATCCCCCCATACTTTCCGGTCCACCCTTGGCCCCAGGATGCAGACACGCATCCCAATCTGCTCACAGAAAACACAAACCACCGTCCCTACGTGGTAACAGCTGGCAGTTAACAGAGCCCTTCCTACGCTAACTAATTTAATCTTTGCAACCTCCTTGGCAGGTAGATTATAAATAGGGAAACTAAGTACAGGGAGATTAAGTAACTTGACCAGGGTTATAAAGTTAACATGCAAGTGGCAGCAAATATCCTCAGGGACATGGGATGTTTATTTTTCCACTCTGGGTCTAGAGGTGGGCTGAGTTGGGCTGTGGGTCAGGTTCAGAGATGTTCAGCACATCTCTCCTTCTGGGTCTGCGCTGAAGATGCAGTAGACTGTCGTTCTTCCCATGGCAGGTGGCAGGGGCACCAGAGGGCAAACAGAGACACACAAAGCCTCAGCTCAGAACTGGTCCACAGTAAGCAACTTCCACCCACCTCCCATCTGCCAAAGCAAATCGCACGGCTTTGTGCAGCATCAGGGGGGCTGGGGAGTCCTATTCTTCCCATATAGGGTTGCCAGTAAAATACGGGACACCCAGTTCCATCTGAATTTCAGATAAACAGGGAAAACATTTTTTAGTGTAAGTATATCCCAAATACTGCATGGGATATTCTTGCGCTAAGAAACTTACGTTTCAAAATTCAAAGTTGAACTGGATGTCCTGTATTTTCATTTGCTAAATCTGGCAACACTACTTCCACGGGTAGGCGGGATCAATGTCTGTGGGACAGTGGCAGAACGGCAGCATTGGGGTTTGACCTTGGGCAGTCCGGCGCTCCGGTCACCAGGCTTTATTGGATCTTGTACACAGATACACAAACATGCAGCATCAAAATACAGAAATACACAGACAGGCAGACAGAAACACAGGGCAGTTGTGCACATGCCACCATGCTACAGGACATGCAGGAACAGGTGACAGACACTGAGTCTTGGGGCGGGGATGGGGTGTGAGGAAAGGAACTTAGAATGGGGGCGTAGAGGGCACGGCACCGAAGACCAACCTGCCACCCCACCAGACTGGCCTTGCAACCCCCGTAGGAAGACAGACACCCCCACACTTCTCTCTCCCCAGGGAGCTCCACCCTTTCCCTGCAAACTGCTGCACCTCTGACCTGAAGGGTGTTAGAATGTTCCAGAGGGTAGGGAAGGGCCCTGGTGTGGGCTACTTTGTAACCCAGGCGAGGACTGCTTTTTCAGTAGCAGGGGCTCTTTGCATCCTGAGCTGAAGTTGGGATGAGCGGCAGTGCGGGTCACAAGGCCTCAGCCACGTCACCTCCACCCCCTGAAGTGACAGCGTCGGCTGGCTCCAAAGAGGATCTTTTTAGATAATTACATGCATATGCATGTGTGTGTGCATATATTTGAATAAAATAATATGAAAACATGGTAAAAAATTTAAAAGCTTAGAGGCAATTGCTGTGTACTGGTTTCTTACATACCCTTCCAGTAAGGCCATGATACACCCCATGCACTCAGTAAGTGCTCGCCTGTGTGGGCTTTTTATTAGATAAAGGCATGCAGGTGAGCCAGGGCTGACAAGGTGCCAGCTCCTGAGCACTTGGGCTCTAGACTCTTGCTATCAAAGTGGAAATCCAGAAGCTTCCCCAGGGCTGACTGAAAAGCCCCTCAGCACACCAGAGGGGAGACGTCAGCGCCCTATGAGAAAGGGCTTTGTGTCACCACGGTGACAGTCGGAGCTGTCAGCAGTGGGACACAGCGCTCATGTTGTAACTAGCGCCCCACAGTTTTAGCTGTTTGAGTAGACACTCAGTGGTCTCTTCTTTCTCCTCTCCTCCCTTCCCTCCTGCCCCCTTCCTTCCCCTCTTTCTTTCTCCCTTGCGTTCATTCATTTAGTGTATTTCCACGGAGCAGCCTCTGTGTGCCAGGCCCTGTCTCAGGTCTGGGGAGAGATCAGTAAACGAGGCAGATGAGGTCCCTGCCTTGTCAGTGGCAAGACGGAGGGAGCCCCAGTTCTTGGTGGGAGTTTGTTCCCGGTGGGCTTGGAAACCCCACTGAATTCTTGCATTTCCCTCGGGTTTGAGCTTTTGCCCTTCCTCCTAGACTCCCACTGTCCACTACGGAAGTCATCTGTGGCTACTTAAATTTAAATTAATTATGATTAAGTAAAACTCAAAATTCAGTTCCTCATTCACACTATCCACATTGCAAGTGCTCAATCGCCACGTGGGGCTGGTGGCTGCCGCACCGAGCCATGCGGAGATAGGACATTGCTGCTGTCACAGGAGTTTCCACTGGGAAGGGCTGTCTTGCACTTGGAATCTGTTGAGATCCTGATATAAAAGCTGGAGCCATGTTGATCACAACAGCTTTTTTGTAGTAATAAAATCCTTGAAAATGAACAAGGGGCCCGGGGATGGTTATTGACAGAGGGGAAGCCAGGGAAACAGGAAAGAGAACAAAAACAATATTTATTTGCTATTTATTATGTGCCTGTCTCTTTACTTATAACGACAGACTCCCTCTCCACACAATGTATACAGTGTTTGTGCATTTTACAGATGAGGAAACTGAGGATCAGTTGCCAGGTTCACTACAGAAGCTGAGCCCTGTGCTTTTGCTGTTCCAACATGTTGCCTTTATGTACATCACAGTGACGGACGGGCACAGGTGGCAGCTGGGGTCAAGTTTAGGGCTAAGGAATGGTGACCTTGCCCCTGTCTCCTCTCTGATCTGCAGGTGACGCCGTATAACCCACAGCAGATGGGACAGCAGATTTTCCGCTCTTCCTACACCCCACTGCTGAGCTACATCCCCTTCGTCCAGCCCAACTATCCGTACCCTCAGAGGACACCCCCGAAGATGTCTGCCAATCCCCGGGACCCTTCCCCCATGGCAGGGGACGGGCCGCAGTACCTCTTCCCGCCAGCCTATGGGTGAGTTCCCAGCTCACACTGGAAGCCCGACAGTATCCTGACAGCTGCTAGAGGGGGAGGCAAGCCGGGGGAGCGGGGTGGGCTTCCTTGTGCTTTCTCGGGACATGTGTCCCATGGCTGTGGGGAGGGATGGGCATTATACCTGTGGCCAGGGGCTGTGTGGGTCCTGCAGGGACCTGGTGGGAGGTGAGCAGGGTTTGGGGCACCTTTTGTCGGTCAATTTCGGGGCTCCATGCTTCCAGTCTGGTTGCAGAAATGCAACTGCACGGTAAGTAGCAGGCGGACACCCCACTCCATTGGTGGGGCAGGTGATAGAGCATGACCCACTTGCCTTTACCCATGAGCTTGGTGTATAGCAAGACAAGCCAGGAAATCTTGTGAGAGCGCCCCACCGGCTGCAGCACCCCCAGCGCCTTGCTGGGTAATCTCCCGAACCTCCCATTGACTTGGGGACAGGCCCTGCTGAAGGGCTTTCCACTGCTCACACCTTTCCACCGAGCACCCCAACTTTCAGAGGTGAGGGCCTCTATGTCCTGGGTGGTCTGAGGGCTTAGCAGCAAACAGCCAACACAAACTCCACATTTGAGCTGAAATTGCACTCACATTTTGCACGCTGTTGAGTGATAAATTTGAGTTTGTTTTAACATAACAATACATAGCCGCTCATTCCCACCCGCCAAACCTTCAGCCAGTGTTGGTGCTCCAAGTGGCAGGTGGTGACCCGTCTCATCCCTGTGAATCCCAGCCTACCAGGCACGCCCTGGGGACTGGCGGCCCGAATTTGAGAAACCCAGTTTATAGGATTAGGGCCAAACTCCTCAATCTGACATTGATTCCCACCCCCCCAGCTCCCTGTCACAGAACCTTCACTGCAGTGCCAGCCCCAGGTCCCCAAACTCCCATCCTTTCAATCAGTGTTTTCCCCAAATATCTTGTTAAAAGGGATAAATGCTAGAAAGTGGCTTCCGTAGTCAGATCCATTTGGGAAAAACTGTGAGAAACAAAGATAAACAGATTTCTTAACTGTTGGAATTCTCTGATCATTTAATTTCCTAGGGTGTATGGAGAATGTTCAAGAAGGCGGTCGATAGTGTTATTTGAGCATGAAATCGACACCCTTTTTATCTCTTTCTTTTTTTCCTCTCCTCCCTCCCCCCTCCCTCCCTCTTTCTTCCTTTTTCTGGTAGAGCATGGCATGGCATGGTGCACCCAACGCAGACTGGGGGGTGCTGTGTTGATTCACGTAGCGCACGTGAGTCTAGCCTGTGGGTGGACGTGTGGATGAACAGGCCTCACTGCCTCCCTTCGGGGAGCTGAGGGCAGATGCGACGTGGGCACAGCAATGGCGGTGCCCTGGCAAAGCCAAGACCATCTGAGTGGCCCTGAGGACAGGGGGGGAGGGTGGGGAGGTCCCAGCAGGGGGGAGGCTGCAGCCAGCAGCCGTGGGAGGAGAGGCATTCCAGGCACGAGGAGCAAGGCCCCCAGACAGAGACGCACAGCGGGCTGGAGGCCTGGGGAGAGAAGGCACCTGGCTGAAGTATTATTAAATAGATTTGTCCCTGAAAAGGGTGGAAAATAGGATTGGAAAAGGGAGGTGGGGATTGGATTAGGAACGGCTTTGGGCTGCTAGGCCTGGGAGTCTAATGCAGATTTGTGCATATCGGGGTGAGTTGACGGGCTGGAGGGGAGAGAAACGGGAGGGAAGAGGGGGTGTAGTCAGGATGTGAGATGGGGGATCCAGACACACCGCCTGAGGCCGGCACGTTGCCTGCGTTCCGTGCTGTGACTCCGAGCTCATGGGAAGAGAGGCGTGCTGCAGAAGCTAGAACTGGCTGTCCCAGAGGGAGGGTGGTCCCAAGCCTCATAGGTCTACAGAGGGGGAGCGGGGTGAGGGGGTGTAGGGGGAGTGGGCTGGAGACTGAAGAAGGCACAGTTGGGGAAGGGGGGACAGTCCGGGGTGAGCCGGAGGTAGTGGAGCCAGAGAGGAGAGTGCCGAGGACAAGTGGTAGTGACAGGGTGGATCGGGAAGACCAGGCAGTCAGGTCAGAAGAGTGACGCAAGGGGCACGATCTGTTCACTCGAACAATATTGACTGAGCACCTTTGACCCCCTGGCACTGGAGCAGGCACTGGGGATGCTGGAGAGAAGAAGACAAAGTTTTTCCTTCTCTCAAGGAGCTTTCGTTCTAGGGGAGAAATAGGCAACAGTAGATAAGCAAGTGGGCATGGCCAGGTGCTAGGGGTAAGAGAGAGGATCAAGGGACATCGGCTCTGCAGCGGGAGCACATGGCTGGAGCACAGTGAGCGGGAAAGAGCGGGTGGAATTGCAATCAGAGAGGTGGCCAGGGTCAGACCACCCCAGGGTCATACCAGGTGGGCATGGTAAGGGGCACTGGAAGCCTTTTAAACCTGCGAGGACAAGTTCTTTCTGCATCAGACAGACCATGTTGGGCAGTGTCTGAGGGACCACCATGAACTAAGAGCTGATTGCAGGAGCTACAGTTGACCGAGCAAGGGGTGCGGGTGGCACAGACGAGGGCAGTGACCATGGGGAGATGGGCGAAAAGATCTGGGATGTTAGTTTCTCTGGGAGAATTGATGGAACTTGGTGGTGGCTGGATGTGGAATGAGGAAAGGAAGAGTCAAGCGTGATTCCTTGGTTTTTGACCTGAGCAACTGGAGGAATGGCAGTGCCGAAATACCAAGGTCAAGGTGGATCTGTTTATGACGAGTTCAGTCTTGGACACGTGAAATTTGAGGTGTTTGCTATGGAGATGAGTGGAGCCACTGACAGGCAGGTGGCTGAGGGAGTCTGGAGCCCAGAGGAAAGGTTGGGGCTGGTTGTCAATTTGGGAGCCATTGGCACAGGATGATATTCAAAGGCATGGATGGGGTGGGGTGGGAGGAGATCCCATGGACGGCGTGTGCGTCTCGGGGCTCCAGCATGTAGAGAGGCTGGGAAGACGTGGAGGAACCAGCAGGGCTCTAAGAAGGAGCCTCTTTTGAGGCGGGAGGGGAAATGCGAGTGTGGAGTGCAGGGAGCCAGGTGAGGAAGGCGCCTCCTGGAGGTGAGAGGGAGGGATCACAGAGTGATGAAGAGAGGGCCGGCAGGGCAGGGCGTGGCACGCAGAGAGCACTGAGCACAACAGTGTGGCAGCTTACCCAGGTGCTGGATGCAGCCAGATGGAGCTGGGGCTGCACAGGCCAGGGGAGGGCGCGTGGGCCTCAGTGGAGAGTTTAGTCTGGGAAACAAGGAGGGTCAGTAGACAAGGAGGAATCGGGAGACTAAACTAAGTGATGGGAGAGGAAGGAAGAAGCAAGTGGCTTCCAAGTCCTCGGGGAAGGAGGAGGAGAGCCCTCCCTGCCCTCCCAAGTCAACCTGCGTACTTTCAGCAGGGTGGGATAACCATATGATTTATCTCCCAAGCAATAATAAATTGGAGAGTTAAAAGGAGCACAAAACATAATTACACTGGAAGCACCAGCGTAGAGGCTGGCCCAGGCAAACTGGGATACGCGTTCACCATTCCCAAGAGGCAGCTCAAGCTCCTCCCCCTCCAGGAAGCCTTCCTTGATAACTCCAGCCCACGCAGATCACGCCTTTCCCGCCCTCTAGTATATGTCCTGTCCAGACCATGCCCTTGGCAGTTGATCCAATCAGAACCTGGAGGAGCTAGATGCATGTGTGGCAATCAGATGTGAGGTGTGTCATGAGTAATTTGTTCCTGATAATTGTTAAATACTGAAGTATGGGTTATGGCCTTTATTCTATGAATCCCTATGATGACATCACTTTCAATCATTTATGTTTCAATATGATTTTTGAAAGAGAGTAAAAGAGGTCAGGCTACCGCTGGCATTAGTTGCTTATTAAGTACCTACCTCATGCCAGGTGCTGGGCTGGGAGCTGGGGGTAAAATGATGAATAGTCCATGTAGTGTCCCTGCTCCCGTGGAACTTGATGAGGGAATGACACATACCCCAAGCCTAGCTTGTTGATAGTCGCTCACAGGGAGCAACAGATACTGTCACCAGCTGAGGCTTTACAAATTAGTGCAGTGGTCTGTCCCCATTGCTTCTTCCCTCCCCTGCCTGCCCCTTCTTTCTGTTCCATCCATTCATGGGAAGGTGCCATGAACGTGAATCCCTTCTGTAATATGCATCTGCCCGGCTGCAAAGTGATTGAGAATCCCCGGATTAGACTAAAGCTGGCCATTTGCTCTGCTGCAATATGCGGAGCGCCACTCCCATTCATTCACACGTCCTAGCAGATGGGTGAAGGAATTGCAATAGGATTCCAGACGTGTGCGTAAATGATTCCATCTGGGGAGGTCAGGGAAGGCTTCACAGAGGAGATGGCTTCTGAACTCTTATTTTCCAGTGACTAGGGTGACTAGGAGGGTGTGCCAGGGAGGAACAGGAGAGGTGCGTGTCTTTCTGCTCTCAGAGGGTGAGGCCCGTGTTTTCTCAGCTCTCCCTTCCCGGGGAGTCTAGCAAAGCCCCAGGCACTCAGTGATGTGTCCAGGCTTCCCGGACGGTGTTGAAGTGAAGGGCCCAATTTAGCTTGGTTCTGGTAAGGGGAGGAAGAGCCCGGGGTTGGCTGGGCTCTAAGATCAAATGCCGGGACCTGCCCCTGGGTTCTCTGATGGTGTGCGGACTTCCTGGAGGAAGATGCGTGGTCACGGGCACACAGGTGAGATGCTCAGACGCAGAGAGGTTCCCTCCCCGAGGTCCCGGGCATGGCGAAAGTCTCTATAAAAGTAGTCTTCCCAGGCTCCCAGGGGCCTTCTGATCTAAGTAAGTAAGTGGCAGAAGCAGCTCTTTATTGTCCTCCAATTGTATCATTTTAATATTTCATTTTCCCGGAGCCAAAGCCTTCTTATTATGCTAAAGCTTTTAGCCTCCAAGCCTGTCATGGTCTTCGCAGTCTTTGACAGCCACAAAATTAATACCTTATTTTTTCTAATCTCCCCCATAACATCGGGAAGCTCATCATGCTGTCCTCCCTCCCTCTCTTGCAGGTTCGGCTCGACGTCTGGTGGGCCTGTGATGAACAGCCCCTATTTTTCCTCCAGTGGGAACGGCATAAATTTTTAGATCTCCTTCCCGTCTCCCTCCTCCTCCCTTAGCCCTCGGGTCAAGGCTAAGGGCTCTGGGATTCTGGATTCTGCAGCCGCTTGGTATGAAGTTTGGAAAGCCAAGGTTCTGACCAGGCAGACAGAAAACAGCAAGACCAGACCCATCGACCGACCAGCACTCACACGCACAGCACAGACCACCCCCCGCGTATCCACGCTCGCTTTGCTCGTCCACACACGCACCTGTATTTAGCTACACGAGTGATTTTTGTTTTTGTTGTTGTTGGTAAAATAGAAGTAAGACACTTAAATGTAGAAAGTTTGTATTTTGTGATAAAAGTATGAGCTGCTTGAAACGGAGTGTGCCTGTCTATTTTTGTAATGTTCTGTGCAATCTTCGCTTCTCGAGCCGCACCACGGACTCAGCGTTTACTTAGGACGCAGAAAGAGAACCTCGGCCGGAGTCCTCACAGCGCTGCTGTCTAAACACGGGTCTCCAGAGCTCGTCAGCGTGAGGGCTTAGCTCTTCTCTCCTGTGACCCACTCGCTTCTCAACATCCTACTTTATGCATCTCAGGAAGGGACATCTTAAAAGGAATGCACCCTCCTTTGTCCTGTCCCAGGTGGAGGGTTTACAGAAAAAGTCCCTCTGGACATAGGATGGGAAAATGTGGCCTGGAAAACAATTTCAAAACTAATACTAAATGTGACAGTCTCTATCCAATGATTGTACATCAGCCGGAAGTCAATCCCCAAACTGCCCCTAATGGTGGTGTCCTTGGATCTATGTCGTTCAACTTTTATCAATGACTTGAATAAGGGCGTTGAGTGCATCCTAATCTCATTTATGCAGAACACAAATCTGGGAAGAGGAGATGGCCTGAACTGGTGACAGCAGATGTTCCAGTCCCATGCCAGGCATCACTAATCAACTGTGGCATTCCATTCCCCTGGGCCTAGACAGAGCCACAGAATCATTCTCCCTGGGGTGCTGCAGGCAGCCAGCACTGACCAGAGTGGTCTGCGAACTAAACCCATGTGCCATCCTTTGGCAAATTCTAACAAGACAAAAGCAAATGGGGATTAATGTAAGGGCATACTCTTCAGTCTAAAAAGTGAACTGTGTACATACAGGATGGACTAACGTTGTCAGTTTAACCTCCTCTACCACCAACCCTGCTGGTCGCCTGGAAGCCAAACCCCACCCTGGCTGAAGCCAGTGGGAGCCAGTGTGGGGAACATCAGGCCCTAATCCTGACAGCAGTGAGGATTGGGGGTCAGGAAATCACTAATGTCTCGGGTTGGGCTTAAGCCCAATGCCCACAAGAGCTTTTCTCTTGCCCTCATAGTGTGACACCATTGGCCTCAGTGGCCTTTCTTTCTGGTTCCCTGGAAACAAATTTCTCTCTCAAATTCCCTTAGGACTTCTGCCTTCTCCCTTTCTCTGTGGTCTGAGTCTGGGATTCCCGGCGAGTCCTTCAGTCCCTTTCCCCAATGCTGGACCCTATTTCTAGTTTCTTGTTTCTTCTTGGCTAATAGTCTGCCCTAAAGGGCTTCCTTGGTTGTACTTCCAGATGTTTATCCAGGATGGACTATACTTTGCCACGCTCCCTCCCTTGATCACAGCCTGTTAGGAGGCAGAGGAGTGAGAGAAAGGTGCGGGTGTTTTCCTTTGGCCAGATCTGCTTTCATAGCCACTTTCCAACTTTGATCCTGGGTGGAAAACTTAACCTCTCTGAACCTGAGTTTTATTAATGACAAGAGTTGTAACGATTAAAAGCTAATATAGACTTAATATAGACTTACTGTCTACTTAACGTAAATTTGTGGTTTTAAGATGATGGAGTAAAGATGTTTCTGCCACTCTTCTCTTGACACTTATCCCCAAATAACAAGGGGAACAAAAAAGCCTATACAGACTCCATCCTCAATGAAAATAAGAGAAGTTGGCAATCCCATCCCACATACAAAGGCAGAATAGGGGTGGAGGAACAGTACATGTCTTAGCAGAACAGGGGAAGCCCATGTTGAAATGCCTGTCAAAGAAGACAGCAACAGGAAGCAAGCCATTTTCCCTGCAGCGCCTGGAAGAACCTGGGAACTGGAGGTGCAGATGCTGGACATTATGGAAGGTGGAGCTGGCGAGAAATAAAAGCAAGGGGTTGACATGAGAAGTAGCTCCTATCTTAGCCCCACACAGCCAAGGGTCATGGACGGTTCTATAGAAGACAGGAGCATTTTCTCAGGGGAAACTTGGAGACTATGCATAAGGACTGTGAAGACCCCAAAGCCAGCAGCTACCTATGCTTTAACCAAGAGGCTCTGGGGTTTGGAAAGCCCTCTGTTGAAACTGAATTGCCCCAAGGCATTCAGAAGTGCCAGTGAAAATTACCCTGCTATTAATGCCCTTTTACAAAGAGTTTCCAACCAACTTTTTAGGATGGGCCTCTTAATAGGAATGGATAATCTCCAACAAGAAATAAACAGATCAAAACTAAGGTTAAAAGGGAACTAAGGAAAGAGAGACAGACCATAATAGTCTAAGGGAAAGGATAATACATTTAAAAAATAATTACCATATGCCAAACACTCATTTTAAAACGTCAGGACAAGAAAGTGTTTTTGGCAATTAAAACAGTGATAGCTGATTTAATTTTTTCAGTGAAAGAGTTGGAAGTCAACATCAGAAAGCTCTCATGAAGAATAAAAAAAGACACAGAAATGGATTATAGGAGATAAAAGACAAGAAAATGAGCAGATCGGTCCAGGAGACCCAGTATCAGGCTAGCAGGAGTTCTAGGCAGCAGAGTGAAAATAAAAGGGAGGGAAAATACTAATGAAAAAAAAATAAGAAAATTTCCCAGTTTGAATAGTCCAAGCCAGTGCTCAGCAAAATGAATAAAGAAACCCTCCATCAACCATATCTTTATGAAATTTCAGAATAGCAGGGATAAAGACAAGATTCCAAAATTTTCAAAACACCTGCTCACATGCAGATGTTCGAGAACCAGAATGGCATCAGATTTCTCAACAGTAACATCGGCTTCCAGAAGATGCTGGGACAAAGTTGTCAGAACTTTGAGTGGAAATGATTTTCAACCTAGAATCCTAAACCCAGACTCTTATCTGCGCAGGTAGAATGAAGGTGTTTTCAGGTATGCAGAGCCTCAAACAATTTACCCCCTTGCCCATTTCTCAGAAAGTTAAGGGAGGGCGTGCTCCACTAAGACAAGAGGGTAAACCAATGAAAGAAGCCATGGAACCCAAGAAATAGGAATTCAGTGTGGGAGGGAGGCTAAGGAGATTCCCCAGGTGATGAGAAAGGAAGATCTTAGCCCAAGAGCCATGAAGCAGAGCCTTGGAGAGCCACCACCACCAATCCAGATAGGAGTAGAAAAGTGGCAAAGTCTGGAAGAGGGGGCGTGTCAGCAGGGGGTGGGGGGCATCTGGGAGGGCATGGAGAGAAAGATAAGGATTGATTATTCTGATAGTGTTGACTCTATGGAGAATTGTATAGAGAGTTGTTTTATAGCGGTTGGTGGGGGTGGGAAGGTTTGACTATAAATTCAAATAAAAAATGAAACAATTGTTATTAACTCCGCAGTGAATATTACGTGATCATAATAATAAAAAGCTCAAATATGGATTTTACCAAAAATGGTGATATAACTGTAATGGGAGGATGGAGGTAGGGAGAAGGGTGTGAACAGAGTTCAAATCATCGTTTATCATAGCAGGAAGTCAGAAGGTTGTATCTAAAATGGATGATTCCAGAGATAGTGGAATTCACACAACCATCTAGAAATCTGGAGGCAAACAGCGTGAAAAGCCAAGAGGGCCAAAAGTGTTGCCTGTGAGAAGCAGGGTAGGTTGGGGGGGGGGAATGGTGGTGTAGGGACCCCTGCCTTGCTTATGAGTCTAGGCACTGTTTGGCTTTTAAACCTTCTGCATGCATTACTTTAATAAAAATAAGCCTTTATTTAAAAGAGAGAGGAATTGCATGTAGAACAACATCTAGTATGATGCCTGGCACATAGCAGGTGTCAAAAATGCTTGTTGAATTATACTGAGCTGCCTCCCGACACTACTGGGCCCCCTGCCCAATCCCTTGTCCCAGGATGTCTGAGTATCTGCTTCTCAGAAACTTTTAAGAATTTTGTACACTATCTGGGTGATGGGTAAGCTTAAAAGCCCAGACTTCATCACTATAATATATACACATGCAATGGAAGTCAACTTATACCACCCAAATCTATTGGAAAAATAAAATAAAATAAATTCTTAAGGAGGAAACTGAGTTAGGGGAAGGCCCAGAGCCATTGCCCAATGCCTTTTCAACACATTGTGTCCCTGACTCTGCTCACCTGTCAGAGAATTCCAGAAACAGTTGGTGAGTAATGGGAACAGGGACCCTGATTCAGGACCATGAAGCCCAGAAGGGATTGAAAAGCCCCACTATTTTCAGTGTTCCTTCCAGCCATCCCCTCCCTGCCACTCCATTCATTCAGCACGTGTTCACTGAAAACTTATTCTTAGGGATGTAGCAGTGGGCAAGACAGACACAGTGCCTGTCCCCAGGAATTTGCAAGCACGGGCACTAAATCTTAGTTACTACGAAAGGTGATAAGGTTATCAAAGGGACACACTGGGAGCTACCAGAGCACATATCGTGGACACCCAAACCAGGGGTTCAGAGGGTCAGATAAGTGACATCTGCTCTTGTCACACTCCTGGCCCCTGCATCTATTAATACTTCTCACGTGATATGTTTTCAAGTCATAACCCTCCAGTCTCCTTCCTGGACATACTCTATGTGCGAATCTTAAAACTATCGATCATCCCTGTGTGGGTTCAGCAACAAAGTTGAGGAGTAGCATGGTTTTTTGGGTCCTGGAAATACTTCATGAAATAATAACAGCTACTAATCATCGAGCACTTCCAGTGGAACAGGCACAGTGCTATATACATCACATTTATTATATAATGTTCATAATAACCCTGTGAGGTATATATTTATTACATATGCAGAAACTAAGGTTCAAAGTGATTAAGTGTCTTATTTAAGGTCACATGGTGAGTGACTCAAAGTCAACATTCTTACGCACTTTTCCTCTTGCCTCCCTGTTTCTAGTAACAGCCCAGAGCAAATTAACTTGGAACTTGTGTCATATGCTTAGTGGCTGTTAAGTTTTCAGACAACTCCGACTTCTAAGTCATTTTCCAGTATTAAGCCACCATCACAGGATGTGGGAGGCAGGGGCTGGGGGTGGGAGGGAAGCAGTGCTGCACCTCCCCTAGGGGAGGAGCCGGTCACCTGAAGCTCCTCCTCTGGGACTTCAACTCCTCCTCCAAGCCTCCCTGCTTAGGGAGGACGTTCTCAGTTCTGTGCTCTTTGTTCCTTGGTATAAAAAGGGTTGCCAGTTGGTACCAAATATGCACCTCCCCTTTTCTCCTTAGTAATGGAAGCCCACTTCCAGATCAATACATGACCATTCGGAATATGTGACTTAGCTATGTGACTTAGCCAAATGGGATATAGGCAGAATTATTTTGTGTGATTTCTGGGGGCAGAAGCTTCATGATGAGGTTGATGGAGACAGAAAGAGCTGAGCCTCCTGGTACCTTTGATATTCTGGAGGTACCTATGCCTGGGCTTTGTTTACCCAGGAGAAAAGTGAACTCCTTTTAGAAGCCACTGTTATTTTGGGTTTCATTCACATACAGACAATCCCAATCCTAAACGACATATTAAAAAATGATGTAACACCATTCCTTGGAGAAGAAACCTTCTCGAAGGGAGAAGGCTTTCTTCTCCCCAGTACTAGATGTTCCTGAGATCAGATTATATCCATCCATCCATCCATCCATTCATTCTTCTATTTATCTATCTATCTATTTATTCATGCAATTACTTAACAGACATCTATTGAATGCTCCCCTTGCACCAGGCACTGGGCGAGATGCTTAGTTACATAAGTGAACAATCATATTCTCTGCCCTCACAGAGCTCTCTAGCAAGAAAGAAGAAAGACTTTTCAATAAGGAAGATTTTCCTTGCCACACCATATTGCCCAGACGTTACCAGAGGAGAACATTGGCTTAGTGGGGTCAGTCTCATAAATGAAACATATCTACCATTTGCTTCACTTTACCAGGAGAGAAACAGTCCTAGAGAATGCAGAGGTGGCCCATCTGTCTTTTCCAAGATCGCACCTTTCTGTCCAATGAATGGAGCCAAGTCCCCACTATCAGTCAGGGCCCAGGCGGGAGACAGAAGTGACTTCAGTTATTTCAACAGAAAGAATTTAATGTAAATAATTGCTACCTCTGCACTGAAAAGCTGAAAAAGCATAAAAAGAATTCTAAGGGTATCACAGAGGTGGTAACTGCAGGAAGCAGGGACCTCCCAAAGGGAAGAGGGTGGGGTGATTAAAACTCGGAAGCTGGGGAGGAGCCTTGAGGAGCTGAAACTCAGACCCCTAGATCCTGGAAGCAGGGAGTGCTTGGGTGGTGTCGGTGTCTCTGGGCTCAGCGGAGGGGTCTCTGGGGTGGGGACCCAGCCTCTGGGGAGGAGGCACTGTGAGGCTGGTTTTGCCAGCGTTGGAAAAATGGCAAACTGGATGCAGCTGCTGCTGATGGGAAAAGTCGCCATTGCTAGGGTGATGCCGACCAGAATGGAGCCAACCAGAAACAAACAATCCTTTCGTTCCCCTCCAGCTCGGGTCTCCTGGTGCCCCTGGATGACAGAACCTAACAGGCAACCGGCAGGCAATGCAGAACTGTGGTTTGCAGAGTTTTCAGGATCATTAGGCCAAGGAGCTGGCCTAATAACGGGACCACCCTCTGTTGGGGACTGAATGTTTGTGTCTCCCCAAAACTCTTATGTTGAAGTCCTAACCCCCACTATGATGGTATTCATTTTTGGAGACGGGGCCTTTGGGAGGTAATTAGGGCAGGAAGGGGGTCATGGGGGTGGGGTCCGCGCAATGGGATTCTCGTCTTTATGAGGAGAGACACCAGAAAGGTTGGTCTTTCCCAAAGAAGAGGTCACGTGAGCAGAGAGTGAGACGGTGGCTGCCTACAAGCCAGGAGAAGTGGCCTCAGAATGAAACCTACTTGCCAGGACCTTGAACTTGCCCTTCCCGGTCTTTAGAACCAGGAGAGATAACTGTCTGCTGTTTAAGCCACCCAGTGAATAGTATTTTGTTATGGCAGCCTAACCACACTAAGATGCCCCTCTCCCCAACAGCCTTGACGTGGAAACTTTTCAAGGTTGATGAAATGCTCGGAAATTGTCCACCATGGAAGTGACCACTCAAGCGTTCTCTTCTGAAACTCACCGTAACCAGTTCTCCGGCACCCCAGGCCTTAGAGGAGAGAGTGCTTGTGTTCCTGGAGATTAAAATTCCTTGGACGAGACCTTTTTACACAATCTTTCTCCAAATCATCTTCATTCTTCAGAAATTGCCTGTCGTCCTTCAGGAATCACCCCAGGAAGCAGGGGGTGGGGTAGGGGACGATCAAAAACTATTAATCAACAGACAAGCCATCTTCTTGCTGCTTCATAAAGTCTTAGGGCTCAGCTTCAGCAGTTTATTAAATTACCAGAACGCCAAGAAAAATAGCTTTAATAACACATTTCTGCCTATCTATTATTTTTTTATAACCCAGAGTGGAGAATTAAAAGGCTCCCTACCATTTAAAATAGCATTTTTAAAATTAAAATGAACACGTTAGAGGGATTTTTTTAAAAAACTCAAAAAAGAAGCCATTGATTCTGGATGTGATTACTCTAAGCCGAAGTTTTATGGCAAAATCTTTGTGTGGTGTAAAGAAAGGTGGAGAAATGGTTTTCCTTGAAAGGTTTAAAAGTATATTAATTAGAACAGGTGGATGGGCAGGTCACTTTGTCCTCTCATGTGGTTCAGTGTTACAGACATTATTTT
Organism: Mirza zaza; assembly: GCA_008750895.1. Lineage (NCBI taxonomy): Eukaryota > Metazoa > Chordata > Mammalia > Primates > Cheirogaleidae > Mirza > Mirza zaza. Next base: position 30,304 of record VSMD01120374.1, read on the forward strand.
CAAGAATTACAATACTGAAGTAGCTGAGACGGAGATACTGTCTCGGGACCAGCTGGCCACCCAAAGGGGGCCCCACTGCGGTGGGGGAGGCGAGTCGTGGGGAGTGTCCATAGTTCAGACTTTGCATCTGAGCTCTGCAAATTCAAATCATTATCAGGTCTTCAGAATGGACCAAATTCACAGGTTAGTGTATAATCCCTTACAGATTCTTCAATTTTTCTTTTCTTTCTTTTAGAGACAGGATCTCTCTTGTTGCCCAGGCTAGAATCCAGTGGCATGATCATAGCTCACTACAGCCTGGAATTCCTGGGCTCAAGCGATCCTCCTTCCTCAGCCTCCCAAGTAGCTGGGACTACAGGAGCACACAACCACACCTGGCTAACTTTTCTTATTCTTTGTAGAGACAGGGTCTCGCTGTGTGGCCTGGCTGGTTTTGAACTCTTGGCCTGAAGTGATTCTCCCCCCTCAGAGTCCCAAAGTGTTTAAATGACAGGTGTGAGCCACTGTGCCAGCTCTTCAATAATTATTAACAAGCACTTATTGAGCTCTAAATACCATGTTTCCCCAAAAATAAGACCTACCCATAAAATAAGCCCTAGCAGGATTTCTAAGCATTTGTGCAATATAAGCCCTACCCCGAAAATAAGACCTAGTGATGGGCGTGGCTATGCCGCATATTTGCACAACTCATGCATTTTGTCATGGCGAAGAAGACGAGCAGCCCTTCTCATCTGCTCCATGAGAGCTCTATTGCTCTACATGAGAGATGGGGGCCAATGGTTCTAAAGGAAATAGAGTCGCAAGAAATTGAGGATGGAATTCGGGATTTGGAGAGTTATGATGATGTACCAGAAGAATACAACTTAACTTTATTTGAATAAATGTAGATTGTTGTACCGTACTTAAAAAAAATAACACATACCCTGAAAATAAGCCCTAGGGTGTCTTCTTGAGGAAAAATAAATACAAGACCCTGTCTTATTTTTGGGGAGACATGGTATAAACAGGCACTATGCTGTGAATGATAGATAAAATGGTGAACAAATTTTAGCCTGTGCCACAAAGTGTATAGTGTGGGGGTGGGGAAGGTGAGAAACAACAGATAAATACACTACAAAATGTTTCTACTAATATAGGGAAGCACAGGTGCAGTAAAGATGGAGAGGGTTGTAGTACTAGTTATTTTGTTGCAGGGTAACAAGTTACTCTAAGACATAGTGGTTTGAAATGACATTGCTTATCTCAGTTTCCGTGGTTCAGGAACCTGGGCATGGCTTAGCGGCGTTCTCACAGGCTGCAATCCAGGTGTCTGCTCGGGCTGCTGTCTTATCAGAAAGCTTGACTAGGGAGGAGCTGTCTCCAAAGTGAGTACTGAGGTGTTTGTTGGTAGCATTCAATTCCTGCATGCTATTGGCTAGAGGCCTACCTTGGTTCTTTGCCATGTGGGCCTCTCTGTGGAACATCTCACAACACGGCAGCGAGCAAGCAAGAAAACAAGAAAATACGCCAGCAAGAGTCTACTAACAAGACGGCAGCCATAATTTTTTTTTGGAACTAACCTAGTCATGCATGTGGCACTTCATCACTTTTGCCATATTCTATTTGCTAAATGTGAGCTGCAAAATCCAGCCCCAGGGGAGAGGAGGATATACAAAGGCATGAATCCAGGAGGTGGAGGACATTAGGTGCATTGTCAGGAGCGGGAGGAAAGGACATGCAGATAGATGCATGGGGGAGGAGAGCATTCCAGGAAGAAGGAATTGAAAAGGCAAAGAACAATGGCAGCACCTGCTTTGCATGGTCATTGTAAACATTAAATAAAATATAACATATGCTATGGGCAGGGTGTGGTGGCTTACACCTGTAATCCTTGAGAGGCCAAGGTGGGAGGATAGCTTGAGGCTAGGAGTTCAAGACCAGCCTGAGCAACTTCATGAGACCTTATCTCTATAAAAATACAATATAATAAAATAAAATATTTGCTGGGCATGGTGGTAAATGCCTGTAGTCCTAGCTACTCAGGAGACTGAGGCAGGAGAATTGCTTTCGTTCAGAAGTTTGAGGTTAATGATGATGCCACTGCACCCCAGCCCAGGTGACAGAGGGAGATCTGGTTTCAAAAAAATCAAACACATAATAATTAAAAATATGAATGTATGTGTATATATATATGTAATGTATGCTATAACCAGTGGTGATCAGAGCCATGCAGAACAGTAAAGCTGAGTAAGGAATGCAGAGGGGGGTGGTGAGCTACTCTTATTATATTTTTTCTTTTAGTAAATTTTATTTTGAAATAATTTCAAATATGTATACAGAAAAGTCACAAGGATATCACAAAGAGCTCCCCTATACCTTTCATTCATGTTCCCTAATGGTTCTCACATTGCCCTGTTCGCATCATCATTCTTTCTTCTCTATTTATTATCTTCTGAACCATTTGGCATTACATTGCTCCTTACCCCTAAATACTCTAATGTGTGTTTTCTAAGAGCAAAGCCATTTTCTTTACATAGCCATAGTACAGTTATAAAAATCAGGATATTAACATCGATACTATCATCTAATTTGCAGACCTTATTGAAATTTTAACAGTTGTACTTTTTTTTTCTAGGTCCACGATCCAATCCTGGACCACACATTCCATTTAGTTGTCATGTCTCTTTAATCTCCATTAATCTGGAATAGTCAGTTGCTCAGCTTTTCTTTGCCTTTTGTAACCTTGAAATTTTTGAAAAGTGCAGACTAGTTTTTTTTGCAGAGTGACCCTTCAATTTGGGCATATCTGATACGACAGGAAAACCACAGAAGGGCTATGTCCTTCTCAGAACATCACATCAGAGACACATGAGGTGACTCTCTCCCACTGCTGGGGACATTGACTCTGATCATTCAGTTAGGGTGACGTTTGTCAGCTTCCTCCAGCATAAAGGCACGATTTTTTTTCCCTCTGCAATTAATAAGTATTTTGGGGGGAGATACTTTGAGTCTACACAATTATCCTGTTTCTCATCAAGCTTTTACCCACCAGCTTTTGCATCCACTGATAATTCTTGCCTGAATCAATCACTGAGACGATGGTTGCCAAATGGTGATTCCCTAGTTCCATCATCATTCCCTCTGCATTTATGAGTTGGCTTTCTGCTGGGAACCATTTTTAGATAGGACCATCAGGGAAGGCTTCTCTGAGGAGTTGACATTTGTGAGGAGACCAGAACGCATTGAGGGAAACTAACATGGAGACTATCTGGGGGAATGGTCCAAGGCAGGGGGGCTCTACTCCTTCCACAGGATGGTGAAAAGTAAATACAGTGCTGCATGTAAACCAGGGCACATGGCTTTTAGAAATGACTCAATAAAAGTAAACTGCTCTCGTTACTGAATAGCGACATCAAGGCTGAGATCTAAAGGCAGGCGGATCGGGGTAGTGAAGTGGAATGGGAGTGGGGGAGTCCGAGTGTGGGAGGCAGAATTCTAAGACCATCTCCAAGGATCCACACCCTTGTGTGACTCCTCCTTCTTGAGGTGGAAAGAACCTGTGACTGTGGTGGGATCTCACGTCCCTGATTAGGTTATGCTACCCAGCATATCATGTGACTCGATCATGAGTCCTTGAAAGGGACAAGGCCCTTCCTGGAGAAAGAGACTTAAAGTGGGGGAGATTCGAAGCAGGAGGAGGATTTGATGTGTCAGAAATTCTCCACTGCTGGCTTTGCACATGGAGTTGCCCATGTAACAGGGGCAGGATATTGGCCCCTTAGAGCTGAACGCCATCCCTGGTGCACAGTCAGCAAGAAGCTGAATTCTGCCAACAACCTGGATGAACCCGGAAGATAACCCTCAGCTCCGCCGGAAGAGAACAGAGTCAGCTGACACCTTGACTTCAGCTCGGAAGACCCTGAGCAGAGAGCCCAGTCACACTGTGCTTTGACTTCTGACCTATAGAAATAGATGATAAATGAACGTTGTTTTAAGCTGCTATGCTTGTAGTGGTTTGTTATGCATCAGTAAAAAATGAACACACCCAGTAAACAACATTAGGAAAGGTCTTGAAGTAGAAGAGCATGAGGACATGCGGCAGGGCTGGAACACTGTGGTGGGCAGAGAGGTGGGGAGAATGAGAATGGAGCTGCAGAGGTAGGCTGCGTGCTCAACCAGCGCAGGTGGTTCAGATCTGTTCAGCTCAACCAACATTTGCTGAGCACCTAGGTGCCAGCCTAGTGCCCTGACAGGCTGGAGTCCCAGCGATAAGTAAGACTCCGTTTCTGCTGTCAAGGAGCTCACATTCTAGAGGAAAAAATCAGCTCAGTGGCGAATCAGAGGCCTGTAGAATGGCAGCTCCATGAAGGCAGGCCCCTTTGTCTGTTTTGTTCATTTATGTATCCCAAGTGCCTAGCACAGTGCCTTGCACATAGCAAGGGATAACAGTTGTTGAGTCGAATGGAGTTGAAGTGATATCTTACCTGGGCCAATGATTTTCAACCAGGTGCAATTTTGCCACCCTGGGGCAATGTCTTCAGACATTTTTGATTGTCATGGCTGAGGAGGTGCTACGGGCATCTGGTGGGCAGAGACCAGGGATACTGCTAAACATTCTGCAATGCACAGGACAAAGCCTCACCGCAAAGAATCATCTGGTCCAAAATAGTGTCAAAGTTGACAAGCCATGACTCAGACGATGGTGAGACCCAATGAAACGTTTGCTCTCCACAACAAAAGACACTCTTTAATCTATGCTTATTTCAGCATGTCTCTCATCTGGTCAGGGCCAGATAAACAGTCAAATCCCCCTTTGCCGGATCCTCTTAAGTCTTCATGTGGTCCAGCTTCCTTTCATTGGCATATTTTTTTTTCAGCAAAACTATCAAAGTCATTCATTAGAACCCACTGTCTTCTTGTGCTCAATACCTTGCTTTGGTATGAGAGGTACCAAGTGGTGTGCTGATCAACGTTTAACAAACATCTCTCAAAAAAGTATGCACATGTGGTACATATTTACATATGCTTGTTCAAATTTAACTGATACAGAGGATACATAGTACACAATTTGCAAATCATAAAATATATGCTATTTATTGTAAATTCCATATAGCCAATTGATCCCCATAGAACACTTTTAATTTTTGCTGAACTCTTATATCTATGGCCAACCTATGGAAGCAGTTGGGGCAATGAGTGTAGTTCAGACATGAATGTTGGCTGATATTTTCCCTTTCATTAACAAGCAAGATGAAAGTGAAACAATGAAGGCCGGAACTCCACTTGTTCATCAGCCACGTAAGCGACTGCTTTACTGAACCAGATAATAGTTTTCAGATACTAGAAGAATAGATCCTCGATTTTTGTGTCATTTACCATGTAACATTTACAGACACGACAGGCTTTTAAGTTTAATCTGCATTATTAACATTTTATCCATCACTTTCTTAAGTGTAGACAATCAACAAAACAACAAATCAAGCCGGATTTGTAGGATTTTTTGATTCCCATGGTATACATACTTCCATCTTGGCTGATTCAAGCTACCAACATAATGTCATTGAACACTGACTGAGCTGGGAAGAGATGTGCAGTAGCACACAATGATGCGGTATTTCCACCACGCAGATGTAATAGATGTAACTTCGAGAGCACAGATAGCAGTAAGATGTAAAATAATTAGGAAGTAATGAATTCTGAGTATTGATTATCTTTGTTTATAGTAAAATTTATTTAATTGTAAATTTAGACAATTTAACTTTGAATAATGTTTGTGCTTAACAACTGTCTCACAAAATTCCTGAAAATTTTACACTCAATCCCTGGAAGCCAGTACGAGCTGTCTGCAGCACACCATTAGTTTACCCATTTGAGACCCAGTAGTGATGGTCAAACTTACTCTCTAGTTGACACTTTCAACAGATCCACTCTCAAGGAGTCATCTCACTTTGAGGTTCTGGGGATTGTGTATTAACTGCACACATGTAGTGTTTATGCATTTATCCCATGAGAGCTCATCTTGTCTACATGTCATGTCACCTGGCCATGTTGGCCTTATCAGTATTATGGGAAGAAGATATCTGACTTTTCAAATCTGGTGCAGACCACTGACTTTTCCTTCTCCTGCACCCAGTGGGGTTCTCTTCTAAGCAGTAGTAGTGGTGAGCAGGGCAGGGGAGGAACTATGGCTTCACAAATCTTGATTGATTAACCCTGACTACCACATGCTCGCAGGAGAAACATGGAGTAACGTAACTTGCCCAAGACATCCTCAAGCACACAGCTCAGTGTATTCTTTTATTAATGACCCCTTGGTGCCATTCCCATATAATGTCACATTTTAACTTCTTCCCAAATCCTTTCTGTTTTGGCCCAATCCCTCTCTGAGTTGAGGCTAGCTTGACTCTGTTTTGTCCCAGACCCATTTGCAGCTGGGTTTCCATTGCTGGTGTAATCAGTGAGAGGAGCATGGCAAGTGGAGTGGTGGCCACATGGCTTAGGCTTTGTGGGGCCCTCTTTTCGGGACATGGAGTCCAGCCACTTCCATTGCTGTGTGAGCTGCTTTCATTGCTGTGGTCTCAAGGAGTTAAACACACGGCACCCTCTGAGTTACATTACCTGTTTCTTCCAATGTCTTAATGAACTCTTCATGTTTTCTTAAATTCCCCAACTTAACAGATTTTTATATTTCCATCCACTAAGCATAAAACACAAATTATCCCTAAATGTATTTAAGCCACATAATTATACCTTATTCACTACCAAACCTCTTACCAAACACACTTAGTGCTTAACCTACAAATTCTCTTCTTCTAATGCAACACATTTCCGCCTTAGCCAGTTTTAGACTTTGAGGACATTATTTTGCTTTATGGAAAGTATTTATTTGTGCTTTTTAACAAAGAATGGGTGCCCATTCTGGGCTAATGGTGAGGGATATATTAATGAATAAGAAAGACAGACACGGTCCCCCCTCTCAAGAAGCTTTTTGTCTGATTGGGGAGAAAAACAATAAGCAAACACACACACAGATATATGTAGAGTCAACATGAGAAAAGAGCCATAAAGGCAAAGAATGAGGGGATAGATTTTGGGGCCAGGGAAGGCACTGCTGAAGGGGACACTAGAAATGAAGGATGCAAGGAAACGAGCTGGACGAGGAGCAGGACTAGAGTGTGGGGAGGAGGCATCCAGGGACAGGGAGCCACTTGTTCCAGGACCCTACGAAGAATAAGGAGAGGTCTCTCTACAGCACAGGGATGGAGGAGGTGGGTGGTATGAGGTTAGGTGTGAAATTGAGGTAGATCCAGGCGACACAGCCAGGTGGGCTCTGCTGTAGCTTTTATCTAACCCTAATAAGCCGCTGAAGTTTTAACGTAGGAGCGTGAGTGCTCCGGTTCACTGTCTAAACCGATCGCTCTGGATGAGAGGTGGAAAGTGGATTGGGGATTGAACGCAAAGGAGGAAGCAGAATGACAGGGGGCGGCTGTAGTCTGGGAGATGACGGTGTGAACTACAGTGGTTGCAGTGGAGAGGAACAGAAAGGGACAGATTAGAGAAAATACTTAGGAGGTGGAAATGACTGACTGTGCTGGGGAAATCAGCATGGGGAAGGGGATGAGTGAAAAAGATGTGTCAAGGACAGCTCAGGTTTCTGGCTGGGTAGACGGAGGAGTCATTCATTGGGGACACTGCGTAGGCATGTGCTCAGGAGGACGTAGAGGAGGTTCAGCTCCACGGGAAGGCAGGGAGAAAAACGAGATAGCTCGAGCTCCTTCCTTTCACCTCTCACCAGAAAGGACGGATTAGACAAAGTGGGAATTTTCTATGGATAAAAAGTAGTGGCTGTTTAGCTCCCATCCTCTCTAATAACCAGCTAGTCCTCGGTCTCACTGTCTTTGGCCATTCATTCAACAATTTTGCCCGAGTTCGAACACTCCAAGACAATGTTCTTTAAAGTGTTGGGCAGGTAGCGCCGGTGGTGGCCGGGATGATTGCGCGTGGCATAGAAAATGACTTCTCAATGCTGTATGGATACGGCATCACATCACATTGAATCACACAGTGAGAAAGTAATTTCCTTTTCAATTCTTCCTTAGGCCTTCTGATTACATCAGGGAGAAAGGCTCAGTTTGGTGTTAGTATGTCTTTACACCTCTATAACACTTGATAATCTCTCTTTTTAACAAAGAGAACAAGGCCACAGTCTCGGAGCATTTTTTAGCAGGCCACAGTCTCTAGCTGGAATTTAATAACATGGTTTTGTTTTACTTGTAAAAAAAATTTTAAATTACCTCCTATTTATGGCAAGTGGTATTTTTTTTTATTTACAGCAGTGAAATAAATAAATTTATTTTAAAATGAAGCTCTAAGTACAAAAAGGGAGCTGTGTAAGATGCTGATTAAATAATAGCACACTTGGAACAGGCACGGATCATGGAGGAGGAACATATGGCCTAAGTCTGGAAAACATAGCATGACACTGAAGTGGTCATTTGTTATTCCTGCACCCGCACTTCCTTCTTGAGGCGACATTTCGTGATTTGCTTTGGTGAATCATCTCTCCCCCTCTCTCAGCCCACTCCCAATAAAGTCAATTTCTCTCCAGGGCCCTAGGGGGCAGCACTGGGAGCTTGGCTAAGCCAATTAGCATATTTCATCGCCTTGCTGGGAGCTTGGCTAAACCAATCAGCATATTCCATCATCTCAGCCAGTGGTTGGCTAAGGCAATCAGCATATTCCATCACCTTGGCCAGTGGTTGGCTTATCCATGGGCACCTGATCCAAATCAGTCCAACCAGGTCCAGAGCTGGGACCTGAGTCCAAACAGTTTGGCTTTAGAGGCCGTGCAGGAAAACACAGTGCCGTTCTGCCTCCCACACACTATGGCTTCTGAGCTGCACTCTGAAGGATGACTATCACTGTTAAGTTAGTAGTCATCTACCCATAGGGCCTTGTAAACTGGTAAGAACTCCATTTGGAACTCCATCCTAAAAGCACTGGGAAACACTTAAATGCTTTTTTAGCAGGAAGATGACAGGCCTAGGTCAGTATTTTTAAAGACCACTGTGGCTTTTAAAGTTCTTGGCATAGAGTCCGGCACCTAGTAAACGTGAATATTAAATTGGAGACTGTCCAGTATTTGCAGGGTACAGAATTGGGGCTCAGTAAATGTGCATCTCCACCCCTTTCCCTTCCCTTCTGTTTGTTCCTGAGGCAGCGTCTATCAGAAGGAGCCTCTCAGAGCCTCCAGGGAGAGTAGTCTTAAGTAGGACGTAGCCTTGCCCAAGGGCACTAAAGTTTAGCTGGAGCCTGTTAGCTGAGGACAAAGGCAGGAAGCAAAGGTCAGTGCTCCTGGAACTTTTAAACTTTGGTATCACTGAATTTTTACAGTTGAAATATAATAGGGGCTCTGGAGTAATGAGTTAATGAGGCAAATGGAAATTTAACAAAAAAAAAAAAAAAAAGAAAAGAAAAAGGTAAACCAGTGCCCTGGTTAAGGTCTGACTTAACAGGGGTTGCTAGAGTCAGAAGAACACTCTTTTTCTGGGTCACGGCCAATGGGCAGACAGCATGTTTAGCCTACAGGAAACAAGGCTTGTCTGCTCACAGGCCCTATTTGCACGTGGGAATGAATGCACAGCTACAGGAGGAAGATGAGAGTGTAATTTGGAGATAGAAGTAGTCAAAGGAATTCAACTGAGAAATAACATCCTGGCACAAACTTAAGACATAAAAATAAAATCAATTTCACAAGACTCAGAATGCCTGATTCTTCTTGTAAAGTGTCCGCATAGAATCCCAACAAGCTTCAGCACCCTCGCTCTCCCTGCCCCTCCCGCCGCTGCATCCTTGCTCCAGCCCAGAAGGAATTTCGGGATGCCCCGGTCCTTCACTTACCTGTGTCCACAGCCGGCTGTAGGCATCAGTCCTGCTGCTGCTCCCACTCCCTCCCAGAATTCCTGGATGCAGACACTCACCCAGACCCTCTCACTGGGCACAGGCACCTCCTGGGTGACACCCACTGTCCCTGACCTCTCACTGCCCTGAGCTTGGACTGGCTTCATCACCTCCCTTTACACCCTCTTGTGTCAGGGCAGTTTGGCTCAGTAATTAAGCACAACCTCTGGAGGTGAATGGATATATCCGGGGTGTTAAGTACTGGCTAAGAGAGCAGGCTTTGATGCCAGGTTGCTGTCGTCCAATTCCTGGTTTCCCCACTTACCACATGTGCTATCTTGGATTGAGTTATTTAACTTCTGTGTGCCTCAGTTTTCTCATCTGCAAAATAGGGATGATAATATTACCTACCTCACAGAGCTAGGAGGTTTGTTAAATAAATTCATACGTGTTACAAACAGAGAACAGTTTTTGACACTTAGTAAGTGCTCCATAAGGATCAGATATTATTGTTATTATCTGAATCCTTTCCCTACCATTTCCCAGCTGTGAAACTGTACAAGTGATTTAATCTAAGCCCTGGCTTCAAAACTACCCTCCTTGTCATTCTGATGAGCAGATAGGAGCAGTTATCAGAAAAGCTTTGTGACTGCTAGGCTTAGAATGTTTTGTTTTTGTTTGGCCATGACCCAGCCGATGACTACTTAGCTGTACTTAGTAACCTGTGTCATTCAGCCTCTTCTCTCCCTGGAGGATTCGTTAGTAGCTACACCGTTTTTTTACTACGTTCCTTTTGCTTCCTTATACCCCAAACACTTTGTCAAGGTTTCATGACTTTTTTTTTTTTTCAATGCAGAGCCTAGTGATTTCTAAATGTTAAGGGCCAGGCCATCTTAGAATGGGGCTAATCTCAGGGCTTACTGCACAGATTGGCTGTGAGGATGACAGGAGATAACATAGATGGCCTTGATAAATGTCCTTGGCAACTATCAGATAAGAAATCTGGGGTCATCTTGGACCCTCCCTCTCCTTCATTCCATCCATTTGGTTGGTCACTAAGTTCCATCAATTCCACCTTCTTGGTACCTCCTGAATATGCCTCTCTCTCCCAATCTTTAATGTCATCTGTCTGACTCAGGTCACCCTTATCTCTCACTGCAGGAGTCCCCAAACTGGTGGCTTTTTCTATGGTGGGTTTCCTTTCTGCGATCCATCCTGCCCCCTTGGTGGCTAATATGAGCTTTCTAAAACAGAATCCTGACTATGTCCCTACTTAAAATTATCTCGTGTTTCTCATGGCCTCAGGGAATGGCCAGACTTCAACTAGGGTGATTATCACCCCCCACCTTTACTATCGGAAATGTTCCTAGACACCTCCACAAACATCAACCCATGGCAGTAGTCATACTTTTAGTAACTGTCAGTTGGGAAAATGCATGAGGCCAAAAATACTATGACTTTTAAATGCATCTGAATTTTTAAAAACATTGCAGTGTTTATTTATACTTAAAAATAGTACCATATATAGTTTGCAGTATTTATTTATTCAACAGGAAATGCTCAGTGCACATAAGAATTTGAGGATTTCTTCCAAATAAGCTTATGGCCCTATGAAGGTCTTCAGAGACTCACAGGTTGTGAATAATTGGCCTAGGACTTAAACTCTAAGCTTCTTTCTCCCTCCAGTGCGCCTAAAGAGCCTCTGTGCACACCACCTTCCCACATATACCCAAGCTCCAGTTGTGGGGATCTATTTCTGTTTCTCCAGAGAACAGTAGAACTTTCTACATGTTCTCAGAAGGTCTCTGCCCCCACCTTTCTCTCTGGTGAATGCCTACCCCCTTTTCAAGCCCCATTGCAAATGTCACCACCTCTGATGAGCCCAGCAGTTTGCTACATTTTCCTCTGCACAAAACTCAATTTGCACCAAACTTAGTATGTTGCAATTATGTGTTAATTCCTCCCCCCCTTTAAAAGCTCCTTATGCAAAGTTACCTTGGCTGCTTTGTCACCTTTGTGCCCTATCCACTAAGCCAGCTCCTGCCACTAGGTGCTTAATAAATGTTGGGACTAATGAGTGGATGAAGGAATAGTCCCTAAAAAGGTTTGATCTCACCAGCATAGATGTGCTAATGGAAGAGGACCAAATGACTGTCCAAGGTAGAGAATGTGCATGTCAATATTGTCTTGGGGGAGTAACAAATGCTGGGTCTCTCATGCCAACCAGGAGGGGGATGGCATGGAGACAGTCTTTTCTAGGGAGACTTATGAGCCCCTCTTTGCATCAGAGGTGGGTTTCCACTCCGCCTGTGTTTAGGGAAGGGAGCCCAGCAGACTGCTCCTCATCTCATGAAGTGCTTGACCTTGAGCTCCCAACTGCCTCCAGAGGGAGTGAAAGAACATATGCCAGTAGCCAGCCCCCTCACTCGTGTGTGTGTATGTGTGTGTGTGTGTGTGTGTGTATGTGTGTTTAAACTAGTCACTGTCTATCACTTTCGCTGGGAAGGAGAAAATCCCCCTTTGTAGGATCTGCTCAGCTGTCCAGCGTCCTGGTACTGAGAGGAGATGTTTGATGGAGAGAAGAGGAAGGTGATGTCAACTGTACCATGGATAAGAGACAGCAGGGTGAGGGCTGCCCCCTAGCCAGCTGCTGTACTACCTGTGTCCCCAAAATTCAACTTTAACCTGGAGACAGGGTGATAACACCTGCTTTTCTCCCCTGTGCTCAGAGTCCACAGTCTAAGGGGATTGGGTTCAAGTTCAAGTTCCACTATTGAGATGCTGTGTGATTTACAGTGTTTAAATAGGCGGGGCGCGGTGGCTGGTGCCTGTAATCCTAGCACTCTGGGAGGCCAAGGTGGGCAGATTGCTCGAGGTCAGGAGTTTGAAACCAGCCTGAGCAAGAGCGAGACCCCGTCTCTACTATAAATAGAAAGAAATTAATTGGCCAACTAATATATATAGGAAAAGTTAGCCGGGCATGGTGGCGCATGCCTGTAGTCCCAGCTACTCGGGAGGCTGAGGCAGGAGGATTGCTTGAGCCCAGGAGTTTGAGGTTGCTGTGAGCGAGGCTGACACCACGGCACTCACTCTAGCCTGGGCAACAAAGCGAGACTCTGTCTCAAAAAAAAAATGTTTAAGTGTAAATATTATATTCATACAAAAGAATCTTTTTAATGTATGCTTGTAAGAAAGAAGAATAAAAACCCTATGTTACCATAATTCAGCATAAGAAATGGGCTATTGCTGACACACTGACTCCCTCTGTGTGTCCTGCTGTAAACCTATATCAAACCCATATTCCTTCTGGATGCTCCCAGAGGTAGCCACTGTGCTGCATTTTATGTTTGTCATTCTCTTGCCTTTCTTTGTAGTTCTCCCACATACATAAACAATGTGTATGTTTATGAACTTTATTATGGGCTCCAATCTTTGTGTGTTCTTCTGTGATTTGTTTTTTCGATCAACATTATGTTCATGAGATTCATTTATGTTGATGTGTTCGATAGTTATTCATGCATTTTCACTATTGCATAATATCCCATTATATGAATATACTGTAATGTTCTTGAAGTTGGATATATTGGTTATTTCTAATTAATGGGTAATATGAATAAAGCTGCTATGACCATTTAAGTACAAGTCTTTGTATGAACAAATGTGTGTTCATATCTCTTAGATACACACCGAGAAGTGGAATTGCAGAGTTGTGTGGCAAATTAGATTTAACGTAATAAAAAGCTTCCAAACTGTTTTCCAAAGTGGTTGTACCTTTTCAGATTTCTACCAGGAATCTATGAGAGTTCCAGTTGTTCTACAGCCTGGCAATATTTGGTATTATCAGTCTTGTTAATTCTAGCTGTTCTAATGGATATGTGGAAGTATCTCATCATGATTTTCATTTGACTTTTTCTGATCAAGCCACTTTTCCTGTATTTATTTTCCAATCATATATCTTCTTTGGAAAAGTGTCCAACAATTTTGCCTATTTTTAATTAAGATTTTTGTCTTCCTATTTTGGAGTTATAAGAATTATATATATATATATATAAATCCTTTGTTGGATACATGTGCGCATGACTATTTTTTCCTAGTCTGAGAGTTGCTTTTTCGTTTTCTAAAAATACTATCTTTCAAAGATCACAGATCAAAGGTTGATGTAGACCAATTTAACATTTTTTTTTTCTTGTATAGTTTGCACCTTTTGTATTCTAAGACATTTTTTCTCCTAAGACCTCTTTTAGGCCATAAAGATTTTCTTTGAGAAGTTTTATAGTTTTAATTTTTATGTCTAGATATACTATCCTGTTCAAGATAACTTTTGTGTGTGGGGTAAGGTAACAGAGTTCACTTGTTTTCCATATGGCTGTTAAGTTGTACTAGCACCATTTGTTGAAAAGACTACCCTTTCCCCATGGAATTACCTTGGCACCTGTGATAGGCAGAATAATGTCCTCCCCCCCCACAAAGATGTCCGTGTCCAAACCTAACATGTGAATAATGTGAATATGTTAGATGACACAGCAAAGGGGAATTAAGGTTACAGATGGAATTCAGGTTGCTAATATCCTGATCTTAAAATAGGGAGATTATCCTGGTTTCTCTGGGTTGGCCCAATGTAATCACAGAGGTCCTTAAAAATGGACGAGGGATACAGAGCACAAGTTAGTGTGATGCAATGTGTAAAGGACTTGACCTACTATTGCTGAATTTAGAGATGAAGGAAGGGGGCCACAAGCCAAGGATAAAGGCAAGGAAGTAGATTCTCCCCAAGAATGTTTAGAAGGAACACAGTATTGCTGACATCTTGACTTTAGCCCAGTGAGACCTCTGTTGGACTTCTGACTTTCAGAACTGTAAAATCATAAATTTGTGTTGTTTTAAGCCACTAAGTTGGTGGTAATTTGTTACAGCAGCAATAGAAAACGAATATAGCACCTTTGTTGAAAATCAATTGATCATTTATGTGTGGCTCTTTTTCCATACTCTTTCATTCATCTACATATTTATCCTTATGCCAAATGCCATATTATTTTAAGTGGTGCTAGGAAAACTCGATATCCAAATGCAGGGAATGGAGAAGAATGAAATTAGACCCTTGTCTCTTGCCATATACAAAAATCAAATCAAAATGGATTAAAGTCTTAAATCTAAGACCTGAAACTATGAAACTATCAAAGGAAAACATTGGGAAAACACTTCAGGACATGGGTCTGGGCAAGGATTGTTAAGTAATACCCCCAAAGCATGGGCAACCAAAGCAAAATTGGACAAATGGGATCACATCAGGCTAAAAAGCTGCACAGCAAAGGAAACAATCAACAAAGTGAAAAGACAACCCACAGAATGGGAGAAAATATTTGCAACTATCCATTTGACAAGGGATTTATAACTAGAATATACAAGGAGCTCCAATAACTCATAGGAAAAAAATCAAATAATCTGATTAAAAATGGACAAGAGATCCGAATAAACATTTCTCAAAACAAGATATCAAATGGCCAGCAGGTATATAAAAAATGCCCAACATCATTATTCATCAGAGAACTGCAAATCAAAACTACAATGAAATATCACTCACTGCAGTTAAAATGGTTTTTTGCCAAAAAGGCAATAACAAAGCTGGTGAGGACAGAGAAGAAAGGGAACCCTCATACACTCTTGGTGGGAATGTAAATTAGTGCAACCACTATGGAGGATCGTATGGAAGTTCCTCAAAAAACTAAAAATAGAACTACCATATGACCCAGCAATCCCACTGCTGGGTATATATTAAAAAAGAAAGAAAATCAGTATTTTGAAAAGATATCTACACTCCCATATTTATTGCATCACTATTCACAATAGCCAAGATTTAGAATCAACCTAAGTCTCCAACCACAGATGAATGCATAAAGAAATCATGGTACATATACACAGTGGAATATTACATAGCCATAAAAAAGAATGAAATCCTTCCATATTCAACAGCATGGATGGAACTGGAGAACATTATGTTAAGTGAAATAAGCTAAGCACAGAAACACAAAGCTCATATGTTCTTACTCATATGTGGGAGCTAAATATTAAAATAATTGATCTCATGGAAACAGAGAGTAGAAGAATGGTTACCAGAGGCTGGGAAGGGTAGTGGGGAGCAGGGAATAAAGTGGGGATGGTTGATGGGTGCAAAAATATAGTTAGATAGAACTAACAATATTTGATGGCATAACAAAGTGACTATAGTCAATAATAAGTTAAGGTATACTGAAAAATAACTGAAAGAGTGGAATTAGAATGTTCCTAACACAAAGAAATGATAGGTGCTTGAGATGATGAATACCTCTATTACCTGACTTGATTAATACACACTGTATGTTTGTATCAAAACATCACATATCCCTATAAATATATACAACTATTATGTACCCATAATAATTAAAAATTAAAAAACCCAAAGGCCACACTGTCTTGTTACTGTAACTTTGTATAGTATAAGTCCCCTATTTTGTTCTTCTTTTTAAAAATAGTCTTTGTTATTTCAGTTCCTTTGTACTTTCATATAAAGTTTTGAAATTTCTGTATAGAAGCTACTTGGGTTTTTATTGGAATTCCATTGAATCTATAGATTGGTTTGGGAAAACTTGACAGACATCATAACAATATTGTGTCCCAATCCATGGACATGATATATTTCACCACTTTTTAGTTTTTCTTCACTTTGTACATTTTAGCTTTTAGTGTGCAGGTCTGCGGCATATTTCATTAAATTTATCCCTAACTATTTCATATTTTGGGATGCTATTGTAAATGAATGGCATGGGTTTTTTTATTCCAATTGAGTGTTGGCAGTTTATAGAAGTACAATCTATTTTGTATACTGACCTTCCTAAACTCACTTATTAGTCCTAGTGGCTTTTTTGTACATTACTGAGGATTTTCTACTTAGAGATCATGTCACTTTATGCCTTTTATAACTTTTTGCTGTCATTCTGTACTGCCTGGGAGCTCCACTACAATATTGAATAGAAATGGTGAGAGCAGACATCTTTGTCTTGCTCTGAATTTAGGGGGCAAAGCATTTAGTCTTTCAGCACTAAGTATAATGCTAGCTGCAGGGTCTTTTCTGTAGATGTCTGTTATCAGACTGAGAAGGTTCCTTTTTATTCCTAGTTTGCTAAGAGATTATATCATGAATAGATCTTAAAATTTTCAAATGCTTTTTCTGTATCTACTGAGGTGATCACAGTGTTTTTCTCTTTTATTCTGTTAACATACTGCATTATATTGATTCATTTTTGTGTATTAAACCGATATTGCCTTCCCACTTAGTTAAGATGTATTATCTTTTTGTATATTGCTGGATTCAATTTGCTAATATTTTGTTGAGGATTTTGCACCTATGTTCACAAAGGATATTAGCCTATAGTTTGCTTTACTTGTAATGTCTTTGCCTAGTTTTGGTATCATAGTAATTCTGGTCTCATAGAAGTATTTGGGAAGTGTTTCCTCCTTTTCTATTTTCTGAAAAATTTTGTACAAAATTGGTAATATTCTTATTTTTCCTTAAACATTTTATAGAACTTACCAACAAAGCCATCTGGACCATGTGTTTTAATTTAAGGTTTTAAATTAAGGATTCAAATGCATTAAATAGATATAGAACTATTCAGATTCATTCTTTTTAAGTGAGCTGTAGTACATTTTTTCCATCAAGGAATTTGCCTATTTTTTGCATAAAGTTGTTCATCATATAACCTCCATGATATGTAGTGACAGCCCCACTTTCATTCCTAATAGTAATTTGCATCTTCTCTCTTTATTTCTTCATCAATCTCACTTACCATAGATCTAGCAATTAAGTTGTGGGTTTTCAAAAAAATGATATTTTAATTTTATTAACTTTCTAAATTTGTTCTATTTCTTATTTTATTAATTTCTGCTCTTATCTTTATTATTTCTATCTTTCTATTCCTTTGGTCTTAAATGTTCTTCTTTTTTTATATCTTCCTAAGGCAGAAGCTTAGATAACTGACTTTAGACATTTCTTCTTTTTTAACATAAGCATATGAAACTCTACATTTTCCTCAAAGCACTCCTTTAGCTTCACCTCAGAAAGTTTGATATGTTTTGTTTTTGTTTTCATTCTATTTGAAATGTTTTCTAATTTCCTTTGTGATTTCCTCCTTGATATTAATTAGAAATTTTTGGTTCCATTTCCAAATATCTTGGGATTTTCTAGGTAGATTTTTGTTACTAATTTCTAACTTAATTCTCATCCAGAGATTGTACTCCATGTGATTTCAATTATTTTACATTTGTGAAGATTTGTTTGGGCCAGCATATGGTTTATCTTACTTGTCCACTTGGAAAGAATGTGTGGTCTGGTGTTGTTGGAAGAGTGTCTATGAATGTGAGTTACTTCAAATATTTTGAAAGTTCAGGTTTCTATTCCTTTACTGATTTTCTGTTTGTTGCGTCAATTACTGTTGCAATCTCCAGCTCTAATTGGGATTTATCTATTTCTCTTCTCTCTTTTGTCAGTTTTTATTTCATGTATTTTGAAGTTCTGCTATTTCAGAATTTCATTTAAGTTGCCATCTCTCTTTGATTAATTAACCTTTTATCTTTATGGAATGACCCCCTTTATTCCCAGTAATTTGTTTTGTATGAAGGTCTACTTTGTCTAATATCTGTATAATTACACCAAGTTTCCCATGGTTAGTGTTTGTACAACATACCTCTTGCTGTCACTTTACTTTAACCAATCTGTGTCTTCATATTTAAAAAGTGTTTCTGATAGATGGCATATAGTTGGGCCTTGCTTTATAAATCCAGTCAGACAATCTCTGCCTTTTAATTGGAGCACTTATACTATTTACACTTAATGTAATTATCAATATGGTGGGGTTTAAATTTACAATCTTGTGATTTTTTTTTTCTATTTGTCCTATCTGTTCTTCATTTCTTTTTTTTCCCTTGCATTTTTTTAAAAAGCATTTCATTTTATTTCCACATTGCCTTATTAACTATACTTCTATCTTTTAATTAATTAATTAATTAATTTTAGTGTGTGCCTTAAGATTTACAACATGGTTTTTTAACTTGTTAAGTCCATTTCAAATAATGTCTAATGTATGTCCCTCCCAACAGTGTTGTGGGTTGAACTGGAGCCTAGATTACCATGAAGAGACTGTTGGTAGAAATATGGACATTAAAGGAGATTCTGGTGATGTCTTAGAAAGAAAAGCAGAGAGCTCTAGAGAAAGCTTCTGTCGTCTTAGGGAATACATATATCATCATGGACAGAATGTTGCTAGAAATATGAATGTTAAAGGTGCTTCTGGTGAACTTTCAGACATCGATGAAGGGCATATTATTGGAAAGTGGAGGAAACTTGTTTTAAAGCAGCAGAAGATTTGGCTGAATTGTGTTCTGTTGGATGGGAAGAACTTGTAAGCTATGAATCTGGCTATTTAGCTGAGGATGTTTCTAAGCAACATGTTGAGGGTGTGGCCTGGTGTCCCCTTGCTGGGAGAGGAGAAAAACAAACTGAAGCAGGAATTGCTAAGCAAAAGGAAACCAGCACTTGATGATTTGGAGCGTTCTCAGCCCATCCAGATAGCATGCTCTGGAAACGTGGCCAAGGGTGTGACTATACAACCATTTGCTACAGAGGTTAGGCAGGTGACTCATGGAGCCAGTCAACCATCTCAGCAGAAGCTGGAAATAGAGATGTGATGATCCAGGAAAGCCACAGGTGTACTTCCTCTATTGCTCTTTGCTTTGTTGAGCTTTGCAGATACTGTATTTTTTACAAATTGAAGGTTGTGGCAACTCTGTGTAGAGAAAGTCTATTTAGGCACCATTTTCTCAATAGCATGTGTTCACTTCATGTCTTTGCGTCACGTTTTGTCAATTCTCACGGTATTTCAAACTTTTTCACTATATTGTATCTGTTATGGTGCTCTGTAATCAGCAATCTTTTAATGTGATGATTGTAATTGTTTGGAGTATCATGAACTGTGTCCATATAAGATGGCAATTATTTTGGCCTTTTGGAAGTATTTACTTATGACTTTGCTGATTTTCTTTATTGTACATATTTCTTTTCTTTTTTTCTTTTTAGACAGGGTCTCGCTCTCTGTTGCCCAGGCTGGAGTGCAGTGGCCTTATCATATAGCTCACTGCAACCTCAAACTTTTGCGCTCAAGCAATCCTCCTGCCTCAGTCTCCTGAGTAGCTGGGACTACAGGAACATGCCACCACACCTGACTACATTTTTCTATTTTTTTTTTGTAGCGACAGGATCTCACTCTTGCTCAGGCTAGTCTTGAACTCCTAGACTCAAGCAATCCTCCCACCTTGGTGTCCCAAGGTGCTAGGATTACAGGCATGAGCCACCATGCTCAGCCTATTGTACATATTTCTAATTTTAATAACTCTGCTCTTACTCTTCCTTCTTTTTACTGCCATTGGGTTTAAACTATTGTTTCTTATTTCTAATTAAAGTTGGAATAAGCTTAGTTCATTAGTTTGTAATCTTTATAAATATAAGCTTTTCAGCCTATAAATTTTCCTATAAGTACCATTTTAGCTGCATCCCACAGTTTTGTTATATATTTCAATATTGTTTAGTTCTAAGTATTTTCTAATTTCCATTATGTTCCCCTTTTTGACATGAGTTATTTAGAAGTGTAATTTTTTTTTAATTTTCAAGTGAATTTTTTTTAGCTATTCATTTGCTGCTGTTATCTAGCTTAATTGCATTATGGTCATTAAACATGGTCTGCATAATACAAATTATTTGGAATTTGTTTAGACTGTGTTTATTGTTCCTTATTTACATGGGAAAGTTGTTATCCTCCAACTGTTGCTGCAGAGTTCAATTAGATTAAGATTTTAATTTTATATTCACATCTTCTCTATCTCTACTGACTTTTTTCTTGCATTATGTATTTATTGCTGCACTATCAGAATGTTTTAGAATCTTCCATCATGAAGACAGATTTATCAGTTTCTCCTTGTGCTTCTATCTGTTCTTGTTTTATTTATTTTGAAGCAATATCATTATGTGTGTACAAATTTAAAACTGTTTAAATTTTCCAGTGAATTGAACTTTTATCAATATGTAGTAACCTTTCTTATCTCTGGGAATGCTTTCTGTTTTAAAGTCTATTTAACCAGATAATAATACTAATAGAGATATATCAGCTTTCTTTTGTTTAGTATCTAACTGATGTATCTTTTTCCATCTTTATGCTTTAACCTTTCTGTTTATTTCTGATTACTTTCTGTCTCATATATACTACAGAAGTGAATTGTTTTAATTCTGGCAACCTTTTAATTTTAACTGGAGAATTTAGTCACTTTATATTTTTTAGGATTTCTGGTAGAGTTGGACTTTATCCTACTGTTTAATTTGTGCTTTCTTTTGGTATTAGTCTTGCTCTTTTTTGTTTTTCCCAGTCTGTCCTACTTTTTTGTCTTCTTATGGATTGATTGATTTTCATCCTAAACTTATTCATTATCCCTCAAAAAATATGGAAGTTACACAACCTGTTTTGTTCTATTAGTGTTACTTTAGAAATTTTGTTATGCATATTTAACAGAATAAGTTAAATATTTATGCTTTCCACCCAAACAATTCAAGGAATTTAGGAATTTAACTACAATCTCCCTCTTCTTGGCTAAAGGCTATTGTTGTTCAGTATTTTTTTAATATCTGAAATTAGACATTATTATTATTATTTGTACAGCCAATATTTATTTAGATTTACCCACATGTTAATATGTCCCTTTATCAATTCTGGAAAATTCTGTGTTACCATCTCTTTGAATATTGCCATTTGTCCATTCTGTTTGTTACGAAGAATGGTCAGAGGGCAGGAAGAACTCACGGAAGTAGGTGCACTATCTAAGGTAGGGTCCTTCACCTGGCATCCCATTCCCAGCCACCGGACAAGAACCTCAGATGCCAGGAGAGAATCTCAGCCCTGGGATGTGGGGAACTGATAGTTAATGGTGAGCTCTCAGCTGAAAGGAAATGGGCTTATTAGGCCAGTTGCCAGAGAAGAAGAGATAAGACAGACTGTTAAACTGCGGAGAGAAAAAGCAGCCTGGGTCCCCAACTTGCCAATTTCTGTCCCTGTGAGACTCAACTGTCCTCTGACACCAGGTCTTGCACCCTCATAAGATTGCCCAACCAAAGATGGCCTGTGTGGCTTTCTGCTTTTGCAACCAGAGTCCTAACTAGAATGCCTGAGACTTACTTTCTGCATCTGTAAGATGGGACAACATCTTCCTGGCCAAATTTATAAAACAAAATGCAATGATAAGAAACAACAATATAAATAAACAATAAATAAGAAGACACCTTCCCAGCCCCAAACAAAACTAGCCTGTCCACAAACAGCCATGTCATACGGCATGGTGTTCATGGGTCATAGCATATTTTATTTCCTAAAACAGAGGGAACTGCCTAGTTTTCCATTATGCTTTTGAGAGGATATTCACCTCCTCTCCCACGCATATCTGTTTAGCTAATTTTCTCTCTGTATATACTTGGATATATCAAGTATTCACATTTTGTGAAACTGTAAGTATAAGGGATTTTGAAAGAGAGCTGATATTTATTGAATATTTTACAATGTGTGGTCTTCTTTTTACATAGGTGACTTCACTTATTCCATCCACATAGCAACATAGCAATATTGAATTCACTGACGCTCAGAGAATTGTTAGGACTTGGAATTGGAATCTGAGCCCACATCAGTATGCCCCCAAACTCATCCATACTTTTTCCATCTTATCACCATCCTAGTTGTGAGCAATGAGGGCTAACATGGACAAGTCATTAGGGAATGTGGATGATGTCAGCAGCCTAAACAGCCTAAACAAGCCCATTCACTGGGTCTTTGGGGTCACCGGTCACCCTGGGCCCAAAGTCATCGTGTGATCCTCACAGCAGAACACTGAATTGAGTAGGGACTTCGGGAAGGAAGGGGCATTTTTTTACATTGATCTTGGGGAAGGTCATGGAATGAGAACAGGTAGCTTCTAGAACACAGTAGACACTTAAATAAGGAGTTGAAAACTGTAGGTACCAACAGGGACCCAGTGATACCACAAAAGAGTGGAGCAGGCTAGATATGGGTACACATTCAGACCTGGGGGGTGGTTGTGTTCATCCGGAACCCAGATCCCATGTCCCAGCTCACAGGCAGCCTTGTGGCTGCCCCACACTCAGCTCCGGCCAGCTACTGCCACATGGGAAAGCAGGCTCAGCTTGATGCTTCTTCCAATTTTCTAGGGTCCAGAAATCTGGGTTTTTGAGTAACATCTCCAGATTTTTTTTTCGTGTTTCCTTTCACTAGTCAGAGTCTAGTTTGCAAATCGGCATTAGTCCCACTCTGACTTTCTTCTCCTTTGAAGCTCCTACGGGAGTCGAAATGGTGCCCTGATGCCACATGAGCCACAGACAGGCAGGGCATCGAGGGGGGAGGGAAGGCCAAGCCCGTGTTCCTCAGGAGACATGTCATCCCTGGGACGCATTACTGTCATCTTGGTGTGAGCTGCAGACGCCGGCTCAGTACAGCTCTTCTTACATCACCTGGTATTTTGGGGCTTACAGATATAGACTTGAGAAGGGAATTGAGCTTATGTTGTGTGTGTTTCCTATGATGATTTCTATAAGCATCGTATTTTGAGGACATGGCTCGCAGAGGAAAAAGAGAATTTATGATTCCTTGGAACGTGGTAGGACTGTCAAAAATACATGAAGTCAGTTACAGAAGTTGTGCAACTTAATTCATGGCTCTACTTGTGCTGCAATGATGTAAACGTGGCAAAGTTTCCATCAAGATGAAAAATAACCACAGCTTTTTCAGGAAGGTGGTCCTCTGTACATCTGGATCCTTCCTCCTCTCCTATCTCCTGATGTTCAAGCCCGGGGGAGAAAGCAACTAAGCTAGAAGACAGGTGCAAAGTAAAGACAGGCAACTTTGGAGTCAGACAGTGTCCTGCTGGGGTAGACTGTTTGATTCTTCTTGAATAGTCCCTAAAGGGGAAGTGGACCTCCCACTCCACCTATTTTGGGCTTTGCCAGGCGACTTGCATTGGCCAATAGAATATGAGAGGACACGACACACACCACGTCTGAGCAAAAGCTTTCGGCGTGTGGTCTGAATCGGTCTCTTGCTCTTCCCCTCTTCTCTGAACACAGGCACATCCCACAGAGGGGGGCCGGTTCTTCCACCCAGGCCCCAGGGTAAGAAGTTACATGGAGTAGGGCGACGTGCCCCATGAGCCCAGGGTAAACGCGTGTTGTTTTAAGCCTGGAGATTGGGGAGTTGTTTGTTATCCTTCAAAGCTGACTAATATACCTGGCTTTGCCGCTTCTGGGCTGTGTGATCTTCAGAAAATTGCTTCATTGATTGAATCCCGACATTCACGGATGCTTAGCAGGCGACAGGTTCTGTTTGGACACTGGTGAGGAGGCTGATGGGGGAGACATGAGTTAAGTGCGGTGTTAAGGGGCCAGCACAAGGGTCAGGGAGAAGGACCTCTGGACTCAGGAAATCAGAGAAGACTTCCTGAAAGTCGTTAGCATGGGAAGTACCCATGTTTAATCTTGAAAGACAAGCCAGAAAAAAAGGAGTGGAAAAGGTATATATATATATATATATATATATATATATATAGCAGACAAAATAGCCTAGGCAGAAGCTCAGATGACATTCAAACGGAGGGCTGCTGAGGACGGGGCAGGGACCAGGTGGCCTCTGAGATCAGGCTTCCTCCCACATAACGTCATCCGTACGCTGAGCTTAGCGAAGGAAGCTCAGACTCACATCTCGAGTCAATAGCGGTCCCCGGTTTGTGCCTTGGGCTATGTCTAGACACTCAAATGACTACTGTGAATTGCTGTGCCGGGGGAAGTGACCTAGCAGGAAATTGGCAGCTTTCGGGACTGAACAATTTTGGAGGCGCTCTGCTACCATCGGTCCCGGGCGCCAGGGCCAGGAGGTAGGGAGGCTCGAGCCCAGGCTGCCACATGCTCACCGCAATCGACAAAGAATGGTTGATGCGGAGTGAATAATTTACTTGTGTTCCTGCATTCGTCAGACCAAATGAAGAGTTCCCTCAGCTGAACAGAATGGATCGCCCAAGTTAATCCCAGAGTCTGTCTGGGGTAAGTGAAGCATGGTAGAAAAGTAATATGGGAGGTTTGCTGCTGGGAAATATATTGAGTCCAAACAGGAAAGAGATGAGAAAGGGGCAAAATAACAGCCCAGAAGAACAAGGTTCCCAGGCGCTAAATCCTGTCATTAGCTCCCAAACAGGTGCAAGATATTTCATTACCGCCCTGCCTATACCCAGCTACACCTTTTAACTTTCTTTTTCTTATTTTAAAGTTATCACTAAGAGCAGCTGTATTAACCAGGACTAATTTGTCTGAGTCCTGCTGCCCTCATACCTGACTAACAGCAGCAGTCAGGTAGCCCTTATACCTGACTACCCAGCTTCCCCTGATTCATTCACCTTGAGCCTTGAGTGCCTGCTGTCGTGTACCAGGCACTGTTCTAGGCACTGGGGGCGGGGGCAGCAGTGGCAAAGCAAAGTTTCTACATCACGGAGCTTGCATTCTTCTAAAGACTCTTTGGATGTCCTCCTTTAAAGTGGCATTGCTCCTCACACCCACCAAGGTGGCACCCCAAGTTTCTGGAGCTCCTCTGGAGTTGGCCTCCTGTGTATCTTCTTGTCTGATCCTGAATGATAACTCTGCGAGGTAGCTGGTGTTGGTCTTAGAGCAAAGACACTGAAACTAGAGTCAAGGGATTTTCTTGGAGTAAAGGGCACAAAAGGCTGGCGGGGGAGTCACTGTTGCCCCACACATGCTCACTTGTCTAACTCCTTCTGCTCTGGGCTGTGAGGAAAAGTGACAGCCACCTGCCCAGCATGCTTCATAAAGGGTCCCTTCTTAAATCCCGCCATATGAGACAACATGGATGAACTTTGGGAACATTATGCTAGTGAAATACACCAATCACAGAAGGTCAAATACTCACATGAGTCCACTTATTTGGGGTATCAAAATAGTCATAGAAGCAGAAGGTAGAATGGTGATTGCCAGGGGCTCGGGAGAGGGGAAATGGGGGGGGGGGGTTGCTGTTCAACTGGTACGAGTTTCAGTTATGTAAGATGAATGAGTCCTAGAGATCCACTGCAAAACATTGTCCTTGTCCTTGGCAGTAATGTACTTGACTCTTAAAAATGTGTTAAAAGGGTAGATCTCATGCTGTCTGTTCGTGTAGTAGTGATAATAGTAATAAAGTATTCCTTCTTTTCTCCTAATGAGCTGGAAACATGGACCAGGAGTCCTGAGTGAGTGGGAGGAAGGAGGAGGAGGGAAGACCACTGGATTTTTCCCCCCACGTGTGCGGGGTGGGGTTGCTCATGCCTTCAATAGACAAGTCTTTACTGCAGACAACTCAGTGCCAGGTACCCTCTAGGCACTAGGGGGGCAATGGCAGATGGGACCAACGAGATTTATTCCTTCTAGGAGATCAGATTCCAGTGGGTGAGGCAACAATAAACAAACAAACATCCAACAAAGTCTTTTCAGACTAAGACTAGGGCTCTGAAGGAAACAGGGAGTGTTGTGAGGGTACCTTGGCGCTGGGTTTTAGAGAAATGGCCTCTGTAAGATGGTTGCATTTGAATTGAGACCTGAGGGATGGGAATAAACCCACTGTGCCAAGAACCAGGGGGAGCATTCCAGGCGGAGGGAACAGCCAATGCAGAGGCCCGGAGGTTAGGGAGGTCTTGTTGGATTCCAAGAACAGAAAGGAGACCTGCATGGAAGTGTCGTGAGCAAGGAGAGTGTTACAGGACAGGGTTGGGGAAGTGGGCAGGAGCCAGATTATTCCAGGCCTTCAATGCCACATAAGTGCTTTGGGCTTTATTCTAAGACCTATGGGACGGTAAGGCAGGGTTTTAAGCAGAGGGCTGAAGGATAAAACATGAGTCCACCCACCCTTTCTGCTTTAGAAACTATCACTCCAGCCGATCAAAGGAGAATGGACAGCAGGGGGCAGGAGGAGAAGCTAAAAAAGCACTTAGGAAGCTGTTGTGAGAGATGATGACCAGGCTCGTGCCCAGGCAGTGGCAGTGCAGGTGAAGGCAGGAGAAAAGAGCTGGGATGCGTTTTGGAGGTGAAACTGATTCCACTCGGTGGTAGACTGGACGGGCCAGGTAAGGATTCCTTGGACTTAGACCTGAGCAGTTGAGTAATTGAAGGCGATGTTTTGGTGACATGGAAATACTGAGGGAAGAACAGATCTGGGGGTTTCAGAGAAGTGGTTGTGGGGACTGGAAACCAGGAGATGCCAACTGGACACCAAGTGGGGACGGTTGTCCAGCTGCACCTGGAGCTCAGTGTAGGGGCTTCGGAACCAGACAGTGTGGCGTGTCGGGGAGAAACAACAGGCACAGAGTGGCTGGGCATTGCCAGGAGTCTGAGCAAAGGGGTTTAAGGATGTGCAGAGTCAAGAAATAGGTTTCTTGTTTTTTGCCAATGGTGTTTTTTCTTGAGACAGTCTCGCATCTTCTCACACTGTAAAGGCTGTTTTTCCCCAGAAGGCAAAGGAGTTAAGAGGAGAGACAGAGCTCTGTGACCTCTGTCATCGCTGTCTCTCCTTGTTTCCAGGCTGTCCCCAGAATCCAGGAGCTGCAAGACTCCAGGCCACAGAGTGGGAGAAAGTGACGTTAGCTGGAGACTAATGCCCTTGTCCCCTGAGCCTAATCCTTCCATTACCTAATAGGAAGGGCATTCAATGAACGAGAAACATGTGGGCACATCACAGTCAGGGG
Organism: Mirza zaza; assembly: GCA_008750895.1. Classification (NCBI taxonomy): domain Eukaryota; kingdom Metazoa; phylum Chordata; class Mammalia; order Primates; family Cheirogaleidae; genus Mirza; species Mirza zaza. The sequence continues at coordinate 58,036 of VSMD01120374.1, forward strand.
GAGGAGCCTGATGGCCCAACTCGGGGACCAGCAAACCGCAGCCAAAGGGCCAAAGCCACCTGCTACCTGTTTTTGTAAGAAAAGTGTATGGCCCACAACCATGCCCATTCCAGACCCAACATGAGGGTTGAGTCATTGTGACAGGGACTGTTTGGCCCTCAAAGCTGAAAAGGGTTATGTGCCCCTTTAACAGAAAATGTTTGCTGACTCCTAGCCCAACCCATTAGAAGTGTGCCTGCAGAACTTGTCACCTCCCTCCATTGTGGCTTTGTCTCCCTGTCCTGGACCCACTCCCTGGGCAAAGCTTTTTATCCTTCCAGCACACTCCAGGTTATAGGAACAACCTTAAGGAAACAGCCTCAAGCAAGGTATCCTAGGAACAGCTGCACAGCCGGGTGACCTAGAGGCTGGAAGATAGCTTGGAAACTGGGAGATCCTCTGGGACCCAACAGCGCTAACCCACCAGGTCACCTCAGTACTGCCCGCCCGTCCCCAGAAGCGAGGGTGTGTCCCTACTCTGCCTCGATGGTGACTGGGACACATGCTCGTCTCACTCTCTTCCTCTGTGTCTTTCTGCTCCTTTCCCTGCTCTCTGCTGCCAAATCGCCATCTCGTGTCAATACCCCCATTGGAGAGAATTTGGGTGGTCTCGTAGGATAACATTGCTTATTTGCGTGGGACTTTCTGGCCAGGCCAAGTCAGAGGCCTGTGGCTTACCTGCCCCTTGACTTAGGTGCTCTCCTGTGGTCCATCAGCTGGGGTCTTGGTGGGGGTGGTCAGATAACAACAACAGGACACAGTGGGGAGGACTCCACTGCAAGGGAGTAATGGAAATACCAGGGTTTGGAGACTGGGTCTGCTCTGCATTTTCATGAATATCGAGATGGGCGCTGTCTCCTTCAGGCCGGTTGGAACAGTCCTGACAGCTTCCCATATTCAGAGGTGGGAGTCCGCAAGGCCTGGCTGGACAATACTCGCCCCACGTCTGTCACTGGGTAAATGTCCAGTCCCCAGGAGCCATGTTTCTTGCCAGAACCTGAAATAGAAGTGGCTGATCAGAGATGTCTCTTGCATCTGATTTGCTTGGGAAACTGTATCTTATTCCTCCGACACTTCTCCTCGTTGCTCTCCACAACATTGCTACCTAACTTGGCTGCTCCCTGAAGCTCACAAGCTATTCAGAGAGATCTGTCCTCCCCGCTCCCCAAAAGTCTTCAGTGAAGCATGAACAATTCAGTCATTTGCTTCATTCAGACTTTCCAGATGTCTGATGTTGGGTAAGAGATGCCTGCTTGCTGCTGACGGATGGCACTTTTTTTTTTTTACCTTCCACACATGTGTTTGACGTTTTGCAGATGTAGGCATGTGAAAAAGAAGATTGATTTGTTTTATTAATGAACAAATGTTGAAATGACACTCCAGAAATTTTTGGCGAGTCACACATAATCCCACTGTTCTAATGCAACCACTATTCCTACTTTCCCATATTTCCTTCCTGGCTTAGTTCATCTTAGACACATATAAATATAATTATGAACACAACGTTCCCATCACCTGGTAAGCTGATTCTTTTATTTACTGTTTCATCATACATATTCTCCGTCTGTTTCCACATTATCTTTAAAATTATTGATTTTAATGATTTCCTAACAGTCCTTTGGAATTGATATACCATTTCCTTAGCGATTAAGTTTCAGACTCTTAGTGATTAAGAGTGTGGTCTTCGGTGTTACCTGGCCTCTTTCAGAACTTAATAGCTCTGTAAACTTGAGCAAGTTAGTAATTTAATCTCCTCGAGCCTCAGTTTCGACATCTATAAATGGAACCGATAATAATTACTCATAGAGATGTTGTCAGGGTTAAAATGAGATAATATTATACAATTGATCCTCGGACAACACGGATTTAAAATGCATGGATTCACTTATAGGTGCATTTTCTTCCATTGATGCCACACCTGAGACAGAAAGACCAGCCCCTCATCTTCCTCCTCTTCCTCAGCCTACTCAACGTGAAGATGACGAAGATGAAGATCTTTATGATGATCCACTTCCACTTAATGAATAGCAAATATATTTTGTCTTCCTTATGATTTTCTCAATAACATTTCTTTTCTCTAGTTTACTTTATTATAAGAACACAGCATATAATACATATACCATACAGAGTATGTGTTGATCGACTGTTTATGTCACCAGTAAGGCTTCTGGTCAACTAGGCTATTAGTAGTTAAGTTTTGGGGAGTCGAAAGTTATACTCAGATTTTGGACTTCAGAGAGGGTTGGTGCCCCCAACTTCTATATTGTTCAAGGGTCAATTGTATATGTATCGGCCAGGAAAGGCTTTTATGTTGTGGTAACAAACATCCCCCCCCAAGTCTCAGTGGCTTAAGAAACACAAGTTCATTTCTTCCCCATGTTACGTGGGCGTCGTGGGTTGATTGGTGGTGGGGAGGGGGTGGGGCTGGTGTGATTCTGCTCAGCAGGGACTCTGCTGACAAAGCAACCCTGGGTGACTTCTGTTTACAACTCACTTGACAGAATTACATGGGCCACACCCACCAACAAGCAGGAAGAGCGGTACGGTTTTATCTTGCGCCCTGGAAAGGGAAAACCAGAAATATTTTATAATTTCCACAACAAAGAATTGTGTAACTATATGCTGTTATGATTATTTCTACAACGTGTAATCAAAATGAAATTACACATGTAAATTTCTTAGCACAGGGTCCCAGGAACCTAGGGAGCATTCAGTAAAGGTAGACACTATCGTAATTGCTATTATTATTTTGTTACTATGTTTTTTCACCTTGTTTTTTTTTTTGCTATTATAGGTAGTGCTTTGATTAACATAGATGTTTTTTGCTCCTACTGAATTCTTTCCTAAGGATGAATCCTTAAAAGTAGTATTAAGTGCTTAAGCTTTGGGGTCAGGAAGAGGAAGAGTCAAATTCTTACTTACTGGAAAAAACAGACTTACTGGATAAGGAACCAAGGCCAGAAGTTCTACTGGTGGTGGTTAAAAACTTCCAATTTATATTTTGAGGTACCAAGCAGAGGTGCTGAATTTTTTGTTTCTTACATCACACCCTCTACAACTACAGTTTCATTTCTGTCTTATGATAGTGTAGAAAAACTACTCTTTGTGTCTGACTCGTGTGTGATCTTGGTCTTCCCGAATTCTCATTAGTCAAATAAACTTGAACTCTGTCACCTGGTGATGTCATTCACAAGAGCTGAAGCAGAGTTGAAGTAGCTGCTTTTGTCATGACAGTAACAGCGTGCACATTTTACGCGGCATGTGTTGTCGTGGGCTAGCTCCAGACCCGGGGTCTGGCCTGAGGCCCCAGGTTAGAAATTGTGTAGTTTGCCTTTCAGTAGCTTTGCTTCTGACTTGGGACAAGCTACTCAACAGTTTCGTACCTTTATTTATTCCTCGATTAAAAAAAAAGATACAGTAATATCTTGGCATCTAATAGGAGTAGCATAAACTTGATATTTCTTCTGTTGCACAGAGGCAAAATATCTTTATGGTTTTTGCTAAGCACAGGCATGTTGAAAAGAAGATGTTTGTGGATTTGTCTATTAAATATTTAGACCAGTGGTTCGCAACTCTCAATGTGTATCAGCATCACCTGGGGGAACTTAAAAACCCTGGAGTCTGAGTCCCACACTGAGGGACCCTGATTTAATTGGGCTGGATTTTTAAAAGCTCCCCAGATGATTCTAATATTCAACAAAGTTTGACAACTGTTGACTAGACCAGTGGTTCTCAAACCTGAACGTGCTGCAGGACTCCCTGGAGGGCTTGTTAAAGCGGAGAATGCTGGAGCCCACCTCCGGAGTTTCTGATCCAGTGTCCAGTTGTTGTGGGGCGGGGCCTGCCAGCAATCTGCATTTCTAACAAGTTCCCTGGTGATGCTGCCTTTGCTGGTCTGGGGTCCCCACACAGAGAGCCACTGACAGATGCCACCACTCGCCCTCTGTGCGTCTTCCCTGCCGTGAAGGGTTTTGAAAGGGAGAATTGGGGTAAGCCCTTTAAAGGCAGGAGAATGGACAGAATGTCCTCTTAGCATCTTCCCCGGACCTGAGAACAGTGGAGTTCTTTCCTAAGATGCTGTCACTACAGCCAGAGCGTCAGAAGGACAGCCTCTTCCACAGCCGTTTGTTGTTGTTTTTTTAAAGAGCTAGCAGCCTGCTGAAGCACTCAGCCTGGGCTCGGCTGGGCTCAGCAAGCGAGTGCCGTGAACTGGAGACATCAGTCTCTCTCCTTCCATTACCTCCATTAGCACGGTTATTTGTGGCAATTCCTCTTCCTGGCTGCTTGGGATACAAAGTGCCGGCTGTTAGGCTGCACACGATGTCTGAAACTCCCGGCCAGAGGAGGCATCTGATTGTCTCTGACCCAGGGGACTAGAGCAGCGTAGGGCAGGGAAGGGGGAACACGATGTAGTCTCACCCAGGGTGGGGGCGTTGGCAGAGGAGGGGGCTGTCCAGAGTCACCCTGGGCCAAAATATCCCAGATGAAGCCAACTGGCCTGAAGATACCTGAGCAATCTGAGGACAAAGCAGGGGATGTTTTTTTTCTCTATTATTATCCGGATAAATGTGGTGATGAGGAGGTGGCGTGGGGGTGGGGGGAGCCGTGGGAAAAGGATAGGGCTAGAAATATAATATTTTTGCATATCATCTGAATGACTGGCGTGCACGTTCCACGGCATGGCCAAGGGATGATTTAATCACCCTGAGTTTACAGAGGGAACTGCTCAGTCCTACAGACCTTCTGCTTTGGCAGATAAAAGCTTCTCCAAATTAACAACAACAAAAGCAGTAGTAATAGCTCACACAGCGCTGACGCTGCACCAGGCACTGGGGGAAGCGCCTCACCCGTTTCATCCTCACATCAACCTTATGAGGTCTGGGCTGATATTATTCCCATTGTATAGTCGAGTAAACCGAGGCACAGGGAGGTGAAGTGACTTGTTTAGGGTCACACAGCTAATAAGGATTTGAACCCAGGCACTTTGGGCCGAGTCCGAGCTGTTAGGCCTGCAGGGGCGGCATGTAGGCACCATGGCACTGGCTCAGGATGTGGAGCCTGAGTTCGTTCGAGGTTCTGTGGGCCGTAAGTGGGGGCATGGCTCCTTCCTGGCCCAATCGTTATTAGGTCAAGTGTGTCGCGTGGATATCATTCTCTCCTGGGATTATTTCTCTCGGCAAGAGAGCAGATCTTTTGCATGGGCAGGCAGAGTTAACTTCCCTACCTTCCCTTTCTGTGTCCAGCCTCTGCATCCACTGGATGCTGTCATGATGCCCCAAACACCCCCCAGCACCATGCCCACCTAGAAATACCTCCCTCTCCCATTTCAGAAGCAGCCTCTCCTTCTGATCTTACAGGGACCCCATAACTACCCTCAAATAAACCTAATGGTTATATCACTAAAGGGAGAAAACAGTCCATTTATTTTTTTCTACCAAATATCCAACCCCTTCCAGCACAAACTCACTCTCCTTCCACCCATCACTCTTTCCTTCTCTCTTCTCACTAGTCATCATTTTTTTCCACCTGCAGGACACAGGAGAAAAAAAAAATGGACCAAGAGTTGATCAAGCCAAAGTCTGGTCCAGCCCTGACATCCACGAACCATGAAACTGTTGACGGTTTTGGCAGGATTGTCAGTGGTTACGAGCAATGATCTCTGGCATCAGACACACCTGGGTTCAAATCCTTGCTCTGCCAATTTTGGACCTGTGGCAAGTGGCTGAATCTCTCTGTCTCTGGGACAATAATTCTGATCTTGTAGGGTTACTGAGAGAACTAAATGACTACAAGCCACTAAAGTGCTTAGCGCACTATCTGGCACAGAGAGCAAGAATTCAATTAGTGGTAATTACAATCGCTGTTTTTGTGGCTGCTCCCCTCCCTGACTCAGTTTCCTCGGGGGGGGGGGTGGACTGCTGGATTTCTGAGGGCCCTCCCAGCTCCAACATCCTCTGACTCATTGGCATCCTTCTCGTTTCAGGTTTTTTATTAGATTTTCACGACTGACTCATCTTTCTCCATCGCTCTCCCTTATCATCACCCTCCGTGAAAAATGCTCTCTCCTTCCCTTTTGTGCTCAGGCCATCGCCCCGTCATCTCTGCCCTGGGGGGGTTAAATAATCCAAGCCAGCCAGCCCCTTGCACGCCACTGCCACTCGGAGTCGGATTCCACTGGATTTATAAGGCACCGGAGGAGTAGGTAGTCGATATGAATAACCATTACGTTGGGGAGGGCTTTTTCTTCTCCCTCTGACTGATGACAGCTAAATTACTGCTAAATATAGGCCCTGAATTTGCATGAATCTGCAGCTTGCCACAGCCAGGCTGGGGGTTTTATTGACAGCTGAGGCACTGGAGGCAGGCAGGCACCTGCTCGGGTACACCTCTTCCAGAGAGGCATGGAGCCAGGCGAAGCGCGCCCCTCCCTCACCTTCTCTCCCAGAAACTCACTCTTCTCTGCAAGCCGCCAGCCCTGTTGGTGCCGAGGAAAGAGCCTGGGCTGTGGGTTTGAATCCTAGATCTGCCATCTATCTTTGTGATCTTGATCAAATGACTGAACCACTCTCTATCCCTTCCCCAGCCTCAGTTTCCCCACTAGTGCAATGGGACTAATAAATGCTAACGAATATCTCATATAAGGAGATGTTTTGAGGTAGACTTATCTAAGTTTCTATCTTGTCATACCAGCATTTTTTTGTTTGCTTGTTTGTGGTTTTGTTTTTTTTTTCTGTCCTTAGGTTATTGCTTCAAAATCCCCAAATGGCATCTCCAGGCATCAAATCACATCACAATTGAATTCAAGGCAGAAAAGGGAGGCAGCTTTCTTTGTCACGTCCCTTTTCAACAAGGGGCATAATCTTGCATAGAAGCAACCAATAGACTTCCCCTCATAGCTCATACCAACAACAACAGAAATATTCATTGGGTACTTACTAGTGACAGGTGCCTTTTTATATACTTTTCATGGATTAACTTAATACTTACGACAACCCCAAGAAACAGGTGCTATTTCTAAGGTGTAGAACAGATTAAAACAACTTTCCTTACTCATCAGGTGCCCGTCAAGCTGAGATCCAAACCCAGAGAGCTTGGCTATAGAGCTTGGGCTCTGTCGCTGGAGCTGGAACGATGCTTATGTTCACTTGTTCAGCCCTGGACTGTGACTGGTGAAAGACGAGACCCTGGGACTGCTGAAGGGATCTGCCTCCTGAGCATGTTAGACTTGGCTAATACGGAAACCAAATTGGTTTTCTGTAAACTGAGGCAGAAGGGGCAATGCTTGGAGTAGAGACCAGAGTTGCCTGCATCTGTCCCACTACCTCCTGGGGTTGTCAAGGGTTAAGAGACAGACTCCCCTTTCTCTGTCTGCTCAGGTGCATAGCACAATACTAGAGACTGGGTGGCTTAAACAGCAGAAATGTATTTCTTATGGACTGGACAAGGTAGGTTTCATTTGGAAGCCTCTTCTCTTGGCCTGTGGATGGCTGCCATCTTGCAGTGTGTTCACATGGGCACTTCTTTGTATGGAGAGAGAGAGAAAGAGAGAGAGAGAGAGCATTCAAGATCTCTGGCACCCCTTTTTATAAGGACCATAATCCCATTATGGGTACTTCACCCTCATGACCTCAACTAATCCTAAACCTCCTAAAGGCCCGATCTCCAAATACCATCACATTGGGAGTTAGGGCTTCCACGTATGGATTTTGGAGGGCAAGGATCACAATTCAGTCATAGCAGCCCCTAAGTGCCGTTTCCAAAGTATCTGGTAAATGAGAGTTCCCCTCCCCTTCTCCTGGAATTATTGATTCAATTCGTTATTCAGGACATGTAGTATGAGACTAACCTTAAGACAGTACAATCGAGTTGGGGAGAGAAGACAAGAAATGGTTGGGTCATGACTCACAGTGGCTTGTTCAGAGGTGTAGCAGATGGGACTCCTGTCTGTCATGGCAGCCAATCTACTGAAGTTCCAGATCTATCCTGGACTGACACGCAGCAGGGCAGACCCCAGCTAACTAAGACGGGCTTTTGAACCTCTCAGGTGAGACCATTTGGGGCTAGAAACACCTCTGTTGGCAGAACCAGTTTTGGAGAAAGATCATTTTCTGTGGCCAGGGACAGCTGGAGTACATGTGGATGAGGCTGAGGCTTAAAGCCTGTAACATCAGCAGAAGATATGGCAGTGGGGGGAGGTGGCAGTGGGCAGAGACGAAGTGCACTGTATCAGACCTGCCAGTCTCCCGCCTCCAGGGTCTCCACGGGCAGAGCTGTGGGCAGGCTGATATTTGAGTGAAGATTGGGCAGAGGGATGACACCATTGCAAAGTTTGCAAGAAATGTTGCCAAAAGAGCATTGGCATTAAGAATCAATGGCTTAGAGGTGCCAGTCATCACATGGAGGGAGGCAGAGTGAGGGTGGAGACGTGTGCCTGCCACCTGAGCCAGGGCAGCCACCTGGGGGAGAAACTGGAGAGAATACCCGCCAGAGCCGAGTCTAGGTCCTCACCGAGGAGTGTGGTTGGTGTGGTCATCAAAACGCCATCTAAAAGGCCATAAAACAAGATGCCCCTATGGTGCCACTGGGGAGCACATCAGGACAAGTGACAACATGCATGGTTGTCCAGTGATACAGCTCCCAAATGGAGCCAGGTCTGACCTCTCTCCACCATGGCTAACTGGCAATATTGGACAACTATCAAATTTTTCCAAATCTCATTTTTTTTCTATCTGGCTAATGAAAACAAGGATGGGGGTTGAGGATGACAGGAGATACGTACGCACAGTGACCAGAAGTGCCTGGCACACAGGAGGAGGGAGGCTGTGAGCTCTGTCTTCTGCAAGGTAATGGAAATGTGCATAGAGACAGGCTGCCCTGCCTCGTGGGTTCTCCTGCCAATGGCAGCCGCTACCTGAGGCTTTGGGGATGAAAGACCAGCGTTGGGCAGAACGTCACCCTGGGAGAGGCTCTTTGAAACCCTCCTTGATGGCCGATGAATCAACGGTCAGCTTCATTTCAGAGGCAGGTCCTCTAATCCCAACTTTTCATCTCCTCGTCTGTGTCTCTTAGGCCTCTTTGGGGAGGTCCCGGCCTCTTTGTTTTTCAGGATTAACTCAGAAAGGGCTTCTTTGAGGTCCTACCCTTGCTCCCCAGATGACCTGGGCTGACCCTGGGGCTTGAATTCTAGTGGCCTTTCAGTGGGCTTTTGGCAGTGCTCACTTCTATAAATCCCTCTGGCCTCGATCCCAGGCGTTCCTGGTCTGTGCCAGCCCTAACCTCCCCCAGAACCCAACAGCAAGAGGTTTTGTCCTGGAAACTGCAGAGGCTGAGGAATAGTCTTGACTGCTCTTTGCAGAGCAAAAGCAGAGAAATTCCTGTTGGAGACTAGGGAGGCTACTGGGATTTCCCCTACCAGATTCCCCGGCTGGGTTGTGTTTTTCTACCCACCCCTCCCCCATTGAATCCTCCAAGGGGCTCAGGGTGTCCTGCTTTCTGTCTCTGTCTTCTACTTAAAACCCCTAGCCCTGATGAGCCCAGTTTAGTTTCCTCCTGGAATTCCAGGAAAGACTTGGCTCTGGGTCTCATCCTCCCTCTGTCCCCACCCTGTACTTCAGGAACCTCTTTCCCTGCTCAGCCTGCCAGCAGCACTGATTCCTCTTGGAGTGTGAACCGATGGAGTATATCTGTCTTTACCCTCTAAGAGCCGAGAACCTGTCACCATGGCTGGCTTCCCTTGACATTCGTTCTGTCTGCAATTGCATCCCTGCTAGATCCATCCCCATGTGCCTGGATGTGTCTACTGTCTCCCCAGCATGGCTGGCAGCCGGCCAGTGCCTGCTCCGCTGTGTGAGCATGGGAGCTAAGAGGCTGGAAGTATGAACTTTAGGACTTCGAATTTAGATATAAAATATTGTGTCCAAAGCTTTCTCCAAGTGGTCCCTGACCCACCAGGATGTTACAGCCCAGTGGGCAAGTGACCTTCTCAATGCTCCTTATCATACATTCCCCTTTGTGGTCAAAGGTAGGACTGTGTCTTGGTCATCCTTGTATCAATTGTTGTTATCCCAGCGTCTGATACACGGTAGGTGCTTGTTCAATATTCATTGGGTGAATAAACGATCGATGAATGAATGCACTAAGATGTGGTGCGTCCTGAATCCAGGGGAGAAATCAGGAGCTTCTTCTCCAAGGCCCCTGGAAGATGAACATGCATCACTGTGCAGACACTTCCAGCGATGGGAAAGTCACTTTTTCCTGAGACAACTTATAACATTGCTTTTCCTATAGAGAGCTGTGTCTGTCTTTCTTCAACTTCTACCCTCTGGGTCAAGCTTTGGCCTGGGAGACTGCCCAGGATTCACTTCCCCTCTTGGGCCCCTAGAGAGACTACTCACATCAGAGGTACAGGCACTGCCTTCTCAGCATCTGCCAACACTAGTGACAGTTGCTGTCCTCAGCCAGACCCCTCCCAAGACAAGTTAGGGGGTTAGTCCCCACCCTCCGATCCACTGCAAGTTTCTGTTCCCAGAATGGACTGTAATTCTTTTGACAGAACAAAGAGTATCAGAACAAAAGAGAGCTTTAGAGCTCATATAAACTGATCACCTTAATTTATGGACGAGAAGACCGATGCCCAGAGAGGAGAATATGCTCTGCGGGTCATGCACCTGCAACCAGAACCCAGCTCTCCAGGCTCCCCGCCCAGTGCTGCTCTTGCTGTGCCCTGGAGCCTCCTTCCTGCAGCTCCCAGCATGACACGTGGGGGTGACAGAAGTCCCACACTTCCTGATAGGCTCCAAATACACACTCTCCTTGGATTGTCAGATTCCCCTGCATCTCCCATGGCTGGGGCTCCTTCCTGCTTTGCTGCATCGCAGAGGGGCCTGGAGGGCCACCCTCAACCCTCGGTGTGTGTGGTCCGGGCTGGCAAATTGTCAGGCATGCCAACTTCTCACGCAGTGTAGGGTGGGGTTTAAGAGAATGGCCTCCTGAGCCAGACTGCCTGTGGCTCGGATCTTGGTTCTGTCACTCCCTACTGTGTGATCTTGGGCAAATCACTTGTCTGTGCCCCAGCCTCATAATCTGTAAAATGAGATAAGTTAGAACCTAAATCATTAGGGCAGTTCGAAGCTTAGATGGGGGTAAAGTGTTTAACCCTGTGTTAGGTAAGTGCTAGCTCTTGTGACGGCTGACTCCCTTCCTGATTTCCCTACACTCACCGGGGCCAGCTCCTCTGAACCAACGACCACCCCTACAAGGACCTGGGCCCAGGTAACCTTCTGTGCTACAAGGGATTGTCCCTGGCATACATGAAGGGGTGCTCATAGAACTCCCCATATCTGTTTTTTCCCCCTAGCCACTAAGCCACCAGGGAAAGAGTCCCCATTTCCGAAGACACTTAGTGTCCAATGATGCTTCTGACAAACCCATCTGAGGAGGCTCCTTCTCCTGGGCAGTGTGCACAGTGGTTACAGTTGGAATGGGCCTGGGCCTGACTCCCCAAATGTACATCTCAGCTCCACCACTTTCTAGACATAAAGTGACTTTGCCTCTCTTTGACTCAGTTTCCTTATTAGCAAAGGAGGAGAGAGGGGGCAATACTACCTGCCCTGAACACTGTGTGAAAATTAAATAACACATGTGAAGGATGATGATGTTTGATGTTCAGTACATCATTGTTAGTGGTGATGTTAGTTAAGATTTATTGAGCACTTAGTGTGTGCCAGCCACTTTTTAAAGTGCTTTTAGCTATATTAATTCATTTAATCTTCACAACAACCTTATGAAATAAATACAATTTTTATCCTCTTTTGCCAGTTAAAAAACTAAGATATGGAGAAGTTGAACAACTTGCTTGTGACTAAGATTTGCAGCCAGGTGCTCATATACTTATTCAGCACTCGACACAGTGGGGTGTCACACACAATAGCAGTGGCTACAGAAGCTCTCTGATTGGTATTAGAGTTTGCGATGTATCTCAAACAGGCATGAGTCTGCCTGGAGCCATCTTTCTCCAGAAAGACTGAGCCAGCACTGGGAATACAGATCAGCATGGAGAAAGAATGGGAGAGAAAGGAACCCTTGGCAGAGAGCAACTGCTAAATTTACCATGCACTAACCTCTGACCATGTGCCCAGGTTTGCAGCCCAGGGGCAAAACAGCTGCTGCTACCATCTCCTAGGGAGCACTTGGCAAAAGGATCCTGCAATGGAGATTTGGAGTGGTTTAATTATAACTGTCGCCTAAATTGATGTTGGGGGTGAGGAGAGTGGGGTCCAAGACAGGAAAGAGAAAGGATGCTGGGTACTGTGACATAGCCTCGTATCCTCTGGTTTAGCCTCTGACCCATGGAACACACATGGGGTTCCCTGATTTACCGTGAGACCCACTTGGCATATCTTGGGCTCCGATCTATCAGCATTCACAACGAATCTCAGATCTTCTGGCCTTTCCTGAAATGCAGTCAATCCATCTTTCAGCCCTCAGCCTTCTGGGAGCTTGGCCAACCAAGATCTATATGCTAACTGCTAAACTCACTCTGAGTAGCTCAGAAAACTGCCAGACCACCCTGCATGTGTCTAAGTAGGACTTGGGTCAAGGAAGCAGGGCCTGTCCTTTGCTGTTACTACCAATCCTATGAGATTACCACCATGCCCAGCACACAGTGGGTATCAAGGTACCATCATGCCCAGCACACAGTGGGTATCAAGGTACCATCATGCCCAGCACACAGTGGGTATCAAGGTGCCACCATGCCTAGCACACAGTGGGCATCAAGGTACCACCGTGCCCAGCACACAGTAGGCATCAAGGTGCCACCATGCCCAGCACACAGTGGGTATCAAGGTACCACCATACCCAGCACATAGTAGATATTCAATTAACATGTTACTGCTGTTGTAGGGAAGTCAGATGGGCAGGAAGAAAAAAAAAACCTGGTCAGAGACAATAATCAAAAATAAGTGGTTAATGAGGAAATGGTGCTTTGGTAGTGGTGGGGAGGTGTCCCTCTCAGTCAGCCCGGCATATGATCACAACTCCAAGAAGCAGTGCCCAAAACCCTCGGCACCCTTGACCCTGTGGTACATGCACATAGCACTCAGGACTCACAGCCCCTGCTCAGTTTCCTGGCAGGCAGCAAGGCTCAGGATTGAAGAGTTCTGCACTCCAGGCAAGCAGTGCTCTGTACCCTGGATAGACAGCTATCTGCACTCCAGGCACTGGGCTCCGGGGAGCAGCACCTGACTCACCAGGTGTAGTTCTAACTGCTCCATGAAGCTGTGCTTGTGCTGGACGACAGCGCTGGGTATTCTACGAAGACTGTACTGCACACATCAGGGGCAGTTTTCATAATGAAGATACTCATCCTGGGAATAGGGGTCTGGCCCCAGTCTGTGAGTCTGCAGACAGCTGTCAGAGCCTGTCCAGAATAGAGAAGCCCCTCCCTGTCCTTGCCGGGGGCCTAGTTCTATGCTCTGGACCGCTGCGTTGGGAGAAGGACCATACCTGAAGACCCTCACATTTCAGGAGTGGGTCTTCCCTCTTTTAGAGTTAGGATAGGGCTGGTCTTCAGCGAGACGGAGAGAGCTTTATAACCGTATACCTTTTGTAGCGACAATTTTTCTTTTAGAAATATTCTATGCATATATAATCCTATCTATGCATATATACATATATAATTTTTGCATCAATGATGGAACATTTAGTACCTTGCTTTTAAAAAAATATATGTGCATGTTTTGTCTATATTAGCTGTCTTATCTTTTTTCACAGCTGCCTAACTTTCCATTGTATAATGTCCCCTAATTTATCTAACTAGTTCTCCATTGATTGACATTTAAATTATTTCCTGTCTTTTGCTGCTACTACTGATCCTATAATCGTACATGTCTTTGGCACATGGGTGAGCATTTCTGAAAAGGTAACTTCCTAGAAGACAGACTACCGAGTGAAAATCTATGCACCATTTTAATATTTCCTTGAGAGGGGTACAAGATGCCTTTACGGAAGGAGTGGTGGACATATACAAGGAAAATGTGGTGGGTGTTTTGGCACAGCTTATGGGAAGGTTAAACATAACCCAAGGATGCACACACTACATGGGAAAGCCACCCCCATGATTCTGAGGAAGACAGCCTGGGGCTTAGCTCTCACAGTCACTGTTTCCCAGGGTGTGGTTTTCAAAAAGCTACTCTACCACACCATGTTCCTGGGCCTCCATCTTCTGGAAGTTGGTTCCATTGTCACTTCATTCTTCGATAGATTACATCTATTCATTCAGGTAATGGGTCTCAGAGAATTCACAAAGCAGGGGTCATTTGTGTCAGCGGCTGGTTCGTGCAATCTCAGTAATGACCAGTTCACACTTTTGCTCAAGTGGAATTCACCCTGCATTCAATCCCTTCCCATTTGCCATGGGCTGCTTTCTTGGTGTTCTAAAGGAAGATCAGCCACCTTGTTGGTTCTGCAGCTGAACTCACGTCCCAGTATGTTTTCTCTCTTATGGGATTTGATGAGAGAACAGTTGGCAGAGTTATCCAAGCCACATCATCTCAATCAAAGTGGTGAGTCCAAATAGGGGCAGAAGAGGTCAAACTATCACCCTTTCCTGAAGATATGGTGTTATATCAAGAAAACCCCAAAGAATCTGCCAAAAGACTACTGGAACTGATAAATAAATTCAGCAAAGTCTCAGATTACAAAATCAATGTACACAAATCAGTAGCATTCATATATGCCAACAACAGTCAAGCTGAGAACCAAATCAAAGACTCAATACCATTCACAACAAAGAAAATAAAATACCTAGGAATATATTTAACTAAGGAGGTGAAAGACCTCTACAGGGAGAATTAGGAAACACTGAGGAAGGAAATAGCAGAGGATGTAAACAGATGGAAAACAATACCATGCTCATGAGTCGGCAGAATCAATACTATTAAAATGTCTATACTACCCAAAGTGATCTATTGATTCAATGCAACCCCTATTAAAATACCAACATCATTTTTTGCACATCTAGAAAAAATAGTTCTATG
Organism: Mirza zaza; assembly: GCA_008750895.1. Classification (NCBI taxonomy): domain Eukaryota; kingdom Metazoa; phylum Chordata; class Mammalia; order Primates; family Cheirogaleidae; genus Mirza; species Mirza zaza. Next base: position 73,113 of record VSMD01120374.1, read on the forward strand.
CTTCATACGGAACCAAAAAAGACCCAGTGTAGCCAAAGCAACCTTAAGCAAAAAGAATAAATTGGGAGGCATCAATTTATCAGACTTTAAGCTATACTACAAGGCTATAGTAATCAAAATGGCATTGCATCAGCACAAGAACAGAGACATTGACTATGGATCAGAACAGAGAACCCAGATATAAAACCATCCCCATATTGCCATCTGATCTTTGACAAAGCAGACAAAAAGAGACACTGGGGAAAAGAATCCCTGTTCAATAAATGGTGCTGGGAAAATTGGGTAGCCACATGTAGAAGACTGAAACAGGATCTCCACCTCTCACCACTTACAAAAATTAATTCACAATGGATAAAAGACTTAAACATAAGGCAAGAAACAATGAGAATTCTAGAAGAAAATGTTGGAAAAACTCTTACAGACATCGGCCTAGGCAAAGAATTATGAAGACCCCAAAGGCAATCACTGCAACAACAAAAATAAATAAATGAGACCTGATCAAGTCAAAAAGCTTCTGCACTGCCAAGGAAACTATCACGAGAGCAAACAGACAACCTACAGAATGGGAGAAACTATTTGCATACTATACATCTGATAAAGGGCTGATAACTAGAATCTATATAGAACTCAGGCAAATCAGCAAGAAAAAAAAATCAAAAAACCCCATTAAAAAGTGGGCAAAGACATGAACAGAAACTTTTCAAAAGAAGATAGACTAGTGGTCAAGAAACACATGAAAAAATGTTCAACATCTCAAATCATCAGGGAAATGCAAATCAAAACCACAATGAGGTATCACTTAATTCCAGTGAGAATGGCTTTTATCAAAAAGTTCCAAAACAACAAATCTGGCCTGGATTCAGAGAGATAGAAACACTCATACACTGCTGGTGGGACTGCAAACTAGTGCAACCTCTATGGAAAGTAATATGGAGATACCTCAAAGAACTAAAAGTTAAACTACCATTTGATCCAGTAAGCCCGCTACAGGGCATTTACACAAAGGAAAAAAAGACATTCTATAATAAAGACATCTGCACTTCAATGTTTACGGCAGCACAATTCACAATTGCAAAGATGTGGAAACAACCCAAGTGCCCATCAATACATGAGTGGATTAATAAAATGCGGTGTATATATACCATGAAGTTCTACTCAGCCCCCCCAAAATGGTGAACTAATACCTCTTGTATTAACCTGGATGGAACTGGAGCCCATTCTTCTAAGTGAAGTATCACAAGAATGGAAAAACAAGCACCACATGTACTCATCATCAAATTGGTACTAATTGATCAACACCTATGCACACATATGAAAGTAACATTCATCAGGTGTTGGGCAGCTGGGAGGCGGGAGGAGGGGTTGGGTAAATTCCCACCTAATGGGCGCAGTACGTGCTGTCTGGGGGATGGGCACGCTTGAAGCTTTTACTTGGGTGGTGCAAAGGCAATTTATGTGACCAAAGTGTTTGTACCCCCATAATATTCTGGGGAAAAAAAGTGGTGAGACATGGACAGTGGATGCAGGAGACACAATTCCAGGCTGATGGGGGTTGAGGGAGGTCTTTGTTACTGGTGACAGGTGGCTGAGTAGAGGTGGATGTAGGGCCCTGATGGGCTGGGCAGAGTGAGCACTGATTCAGCCCATGCCGTGAGCATCTGGTCCACTCTTCTCATTTTAATAGAGGTTACCAAATTCCCCAGCAGGGAGCCTGCACCAATTTGTGTTTCCACTGACAGTACACAAGAGTGCCTATCTCTCCACCCCGTGCCAGCACTGCGTCTTATCAAAATTTTGAATTTTGCCAACCTAATAGATGAAAATGATGTCTCATTTAAAATGTGCATTTCTTTAATTATAAAAGGCAGTTTAGGTCAGAGGATATATAATTACAATTAGAAGGAATAAGTTTCAGGAGCTCTATTGTATAGCAAGATGACTATAATGATCATATAGTGTACTCTTGAAAAATGTATAGAGAGTGGATGTTAAATGCTCTCACCACAAAAGCGATGACTATGTCAAGTGATGCATTTGTTAATTAGCTGTATTCAACCATTGCATGATGTATATGTACTTCAAAACATCATGTTGTACATGATGAAAACAAGCAATGTTATCTGTTAATTTTAAGAAACAGAATTTAAAATGATGAAGAAATATATTAATAGTCACTTGCAAGTCTTTTCCTCTGAGTTTTCTGTTTGTGTTTTTCGTTTGCTTTGGTTTTGGTTTTTGCCCATTTTCTTTTCCGTTGGGTTATCATTTTTTTTATTGATTTACAAGAGCTTTTAATATGTTATGTAAACCAGACCTTTGCATATGAGTTGCAGATTATTTTTTCCCAGTTTCTTAGTTGACTTTTGAGTTTGTTTATAGTACTTTTTGAAGTTCAGAAAATGTAATTTTTACTGAAATGAATCAATTCTTTACTTTTTCACTTTAGAGTTTATGTCTTGCTTAGAAAGGCTGTCTCCACTCCACAGTCATAAAAAAAAAATTCTTCCACGTTCCTTTCTAGTACTTTTATGGGCTTATTTTTTATGTTGAAATCCTTGCTCCATCTGGAATTTGCTTTGGTGTGAGAAGTGAAGAGGAGATCCAGCTTCACTTTTTTCCAGATGGCAAGTTGGTTGTCTCAACACCCCTTGTTGAATAATCCTTTTTGCCTAAGTGATGTGAAATATCCTATTTATCATATACTAAATTCCTGCATGTTCTTGGATTCCTATCTGGACTCTATTTTCCTTTACTGTACTGGCTTGTCTTAGTACCAAACAGTTTTAAGTATTATAGATTTTTATTGTATTTTGACATCTGGCAAAGGCTTGTCATTTTTCTTTATTCTTGAATTCTAGAATTTTTCTGGCTAGTTTGTTTTATTCATGTAGACTTTATGTCAGCTCCTCTGTTCCTCCTCACCTCCCAAATCCCACAGGTATGTTCATTGGGATTGCACTGCCTCGTGTCTCTTTCAAAGGGAGAAAAAGCAGGATCTCCCTAGGCTAAGAGGCCCTTTGGGTAGAGGTCTGTACTCAAGCTTGGAAAACAGTGTAGTCAGCCCAATTTTTTGGCAGAGACCTTACCCCCCCAACCTTTCCCCAAATCTGATCTTCTATAGGCAGAAGAATATAATAATAAAATAAGTTTGGAATACCTTGGGTTTAAAAAAAAGTTCAATAATTTTTTCTTGATCATCCATTCGGCAGATATGAACGGGTCCTTGCCACGTACCAACTGTGCAGCTCCAGGGTTACCATGGGGGAGAAAGCAGATGCAGTCTTGGCTCTTGCGAAGCCGACGGTCTAGCTGGGGGAAAAATCATCCACCCAAACAAATTCCAAATATGCATTTACTGGGGCTTGTGATTTTTCAGCGCCAAGCAGGGAAGGGTGAGGACCTAACCTCTGGGTTAAGGGAAGCTCTGTTGAGCTTTCGCCATGTACTTACCACGGAAATTTTCAAGGCACAGCATTTCCCGAACTTCCTGGCTATGGAGCTCTTTTCAGGTGGCCTTTCTGCGCCCATTCCTGCAGGATCCTCTTTGGAAATTGCTAACATTTTTGCTCCCACTTGCGAGGTCTGTAACCCAGATCTGTCTCATACGAGTCAGGTGTCCTCAGAGAGGTGGCTCCATCTCTCCAAGCCTCATTTTTCTAATGTAAGAAATGGTGTATTCGTTTTCTATGGCTACCATAACAAATTACCAGAAACTGGGTGGCCTAAAAATGACAGAAAGTTCTGGGGGTGTCGGGAGGGCTGCGCTCCTGCTGAAGGCTGCAGGGGAGGATCCTTCTCGCCTCCTCCAGCTTCTGAGGGCTCCAGCTGGTCCTAGGCTTGTGGCTGCATCACTCAGTCACCGCCTCCGTGGCCACCTCTTCTCTCCCTGTGTCTTCTCCTTTCCTGCCTTTTATAAGGACTCCTGTCTGTGGATTTAGGTCCCCCAGCATAATCCAGGATGATCTCATCTTGAGATCCTCAACTTAATTACATCTGCAAATAACATCACATCGACAGGTTCTGGGGCATGTCGTTCGTGGGGTGGGGCCACAATCCCATGCACTCCGAAAGGGAGTCATAGAACTTGTTTCCCAGAGTTGCTGTGAGGGTTCCATGAAGCAAGGTATGGGACACTGCCTTGCGTCAGAATGGGCGGATGTTTTCATTTATTTATTTTTATTTCAAAATTTTTCCAGGGGTACAAACGTTTGGGTCACATCTATTGCATTTGCACTGCATGTAGAAGACTGAAACAGGACCACACCGCTCACCACTCAGGAAAATCAACTCACAATGGATAACAGACTTAAACCTAAGGCAGGAAACCATAAGAATTCTAGAAGAGAATGTTGGAAAAACTCTTACAGACATTGGCCTAGGCAAAGAATTTATGAAGATGACCCCAAAATAATCACAGCATCAACAAAAATAAATAAATGGGACCTGATCAAATTAAAAAGCTTCTGCACAGCCAAAGAGAGGGCGGACGTTAAATGCTACTTTTATTCCCTGCTTCTCCCGGCAACCTCAACAGGGTTTGGCACTAGGAATTCACAGGGAAGTGGAAGGCGCCAAGGGGTTTCTTCTCTATGTCCACAGGACAGAATTTCATTTTAGATGCAGAATCGGGGGAGGGAAATACTCCTCCTCTTTTGCTCAGGGCTTCCCCCTTGTGAGTCCTGCACCCCTGCAGGAGCCATTTCTGACCTTTCCTCCCAGCGAGTCCTAGCCAGCTGCCCCTCTGCAGGCTTGGCCCTCTCCAGCCTGGACCTGTGCTTACCGAGTCATCAGTGTGGACGTTTCTGGGAACTGGGGAATGGGGGTGCCCGAGCCATCTTCTGCTCCTCTGATAGTTCCCGGGGGACTCCCATCTTCAAAGAGTGCCTGGATGCTTTTCTGCTTTGCTGCAAAACAATGACAAGCTCTCCAACCTCTTCCCTTGTCTGACTTTCCTTGTTGAGATGTGCTTGTCAAGCCGATGTTCAGGGTCCATGGGTCAGACATTCTTCAGGGGGAAAGAAACAAGCATATGAGGAAGTGGCTTAAAGGGCCCCATGCTTCCTGGGTGTGTCTGTGTCTTTGGCTCTCATTCTGATTTCTCCAAGCCCCCAGCCTCCACAAAGGCAGGCCCTGTGCCTCAGACCCCCGTCCACTTCTGGACCTCCCTCTCTGGTCGTCATGCCCTTCCTCCCATGGTGGTCTGTAACCCCCTCATAATGACAAATTGATGGCAATTGCTTACATGCAGCTGTTCAGTCCTGGGACTGCTGAGAGAGAACTTAATGTTCAGAGAAGTCCCCAAGGAGACACACGCTGCTTGAATTATGTAAAGGTGAGCAGAGAAGGGTAAATTTCATATGCAGAAATCCTTTATAGCATTAAAATTTCATGGGAAAAACTGAACCCTTGGACTCATGTTTCTGGTCAAAGCTTATCTTCTTTCACTCAGCACACATTTATTAGACTTTTATTATGTATAAGCCCACAGTCTAGGTTCTATAGGGGGAAAAATACATTAATTGATCAGTCTCAAACCTTTCCTGTGGGCTCCCCTATCCTCACGTGCATACACCATGGAACAGCAAGCTACCCTGAGATAAAACTATATCCAGATGGGCATCAAATCATCCCTCCAGCCATCTGCTCCCCCAGTGTGTTATTGAGTACTTGCTGTGAGCTAGGTTATGTGACCGGCACCGAAAGTACTGAGCTAGGTGCAGGGCAAGACGTTTGTTGAAATGAGGAAGGGGATCAAGTTTTCTAAATCACTTTTTAAAAATAGATATTTATTTCATATTTGGGGGGAACATGTGATATTTTGTTACTCTTATACAATGTGTAATGAATGAATCAGAGTGATGGTGATATCCTTCACCTCAAAGATTTATCTTCTGGCTTCTTTGAAATATATAATAACTTATATATAACAATAATAAATTATTGTTAACTATCATTTCCCTACTAGAACTTATTTCTTCAATCTAACTGTATTTTTGTACCCCTTAACAACTTCTCTTCACCACTCTGCTTCCTTCCCAGCCTCTCGAAACCACCAGTCTACTCTCTATCTCCATAAGATCCACTTTTTTAGCTGCCACATATGAGTGAGAATATGTGATATTAATATTTCTCTTTCTGTGTGTGGCTTACTTCATTTAATATAATGACCTAGGGTTCAATTAATGTTGCAGCAAACAATAAGATTTCATTTTTTTGTGGCTGAATAATATTCCACTGTGCATATATACCACATTGTCTTTATCCACTCATCTGTTGGTGGACACTTAGGTTGATTCCATATCTTGGCTGTTGTGAATAGTGCTGCCTAAACACTACTATTCCTCCATACTGTTCTCCATAATGGTTGTACTACTTTACATTCCTACCAGTACTGCATAAGAGTTCCTCTTTCTTTGCATCCTCGCCAGCATTTGTTATTTTTTTGTAATTTTGATAATAATCATTCTAACAAGGTGAGATGATATCTCATTGTGGTTTTGATTTGCATTTCCCTGATGATTAGTGATGTTGAATATTTTGTCATATACCTGATGGCCATTTGTATGTCTTCTTTTGAGAAAAGTCTATTCAGGTCTTTTGCCCATTTTTAAATTGGATTGTTTATGTTTTTGTTATTGAATAGTTTGAATTTCTCATCTATTCTGGTTATTAATGCCCTACTGGAAGGATAGTTTGAAAATATTTTCTCCTATTCTGAAGGTTGTCTCTTCACTTTGTTGCTTGTTTCCTTTGCTGTGCAGAAGTTTTTTTAGCTTGATGTGATCTCATTTATCTGTTTTTGTTTTTGTTGCCTGTGCTGTTGAGGTCTTATCTCCAAAAATATTTACCCAGACTAATGTCCCGAAGCATTTCCTAATGTTTTCTTTTAATAGATTCACAGTTTCAGGTCTTACATTTAAGTCTTCAATCCAGTTAACTTTTGTGTACGGTGAAAGATGGGGTTCTGGTTTCATTCTTCTGCATATGGACATCCAGTTTCCCCAGAACATTTATTTATTTAATCATTTTTAAAATTTTTTATAGATTTAGGGGGTACAAGTGCAATTTTGTTCATGGACATATCATGTAATGGTGAAGTCTGGGCTTTCAGTGCAACCATCACTTGAGTAGTATACATTGTACCTAGTAAGTAACTTCTCATACGTCATCTCCCTTCCACCCTCCCACTCTCTCAGACTCCAATGTCTATTATTCTACTCTCTCTGTCCAAGTGTGCTCGTAATATAGCTCCCGTTTATAAGTGATAACGTGTGATATTTGACTTTCTGTTTCTAAATTCTTTCACTTAAGATAATTGTTTACAGTTCAACCCATGTCACTACATGATTTCATTCCTTTTTATTGGTGAATAGCATTCATATATAATATATATGTGTATATATATATATAGTACATTTTCTTTATTGTTATGGTGATTTTTTTTTCTTTCTCCAAGACTCTTCATTCTGCCTGAATTCTTATGGTAATTCTATCTCTGCTACTGTGAATAGTGCTACAATGAACATATGAGTGTAGGTATCTTTTTGATATGATTTCTTTTCCTTTGGGTATATACCCTGTATGGGATGGCTGGATCACATGGTAGTTCTATTTTCGGTTGTTTGAGAAATATCCATACTGTTTTTCATAGAGGTTGTACTAATTTACTGTTAACAGTATATAAATGTTCCCTTTTCTCCACATCTTTGCCAACATCTGTTATTTTATTTTATTTTATTTTTTGGAGACAGAGTCTTGCTCTGTCACCTGGGCTAGAGTGCAGTGGCATCATTATAACTCACTGCAAACTCAAACTCCTAGGGTCCAGTGATCCTTCTGCCCCAACCTCCCGAGTAGCTGGGACTACAGGCATGTGCCACTGTGCCCAGCTAATTTTTCTATTTTTAGCAGAGACAGGGTCTTGCTCTTGCTGAGGCTGGTCTTGAATTCCTGAGCTTAAGCTATTCTCTTGCCTTGGCCTCCCAGAGTGCAAGGATTATAGGTGTGAGCAAACGCACCTGGCCAACATCTGTTATTTTTTGACTTTTTAACAATAGCCATTCTGACTGGTTTAAGATAGTATGTCATTGTGATTTTAATTTGCATTTCTCTGATAATTGAGGATGTTGAACATTTTTTTATATGCTTGTTGTCCATTTGTATGTCTTCTTTTGAAAACTATCTATTCATGTCCTTTGCCCACTTATTAATGGACTTATTATTTTTTGGTCGTTGTTGAGTTGAGTTCCTTGTAGATTCTAGACGTTAGTCCTTTGTTTGAGGATAGCTTATAAAATATTTTCTCCCATTCTGCAGGTTGTCTATTCACTATTATTTCTTTTGCTATACTTTTTAGTTTGGTTAAATTCCATTTGTCTATTTTTGTTTTAGTTGCATTTGCTTTTGAGGTCTTAGTCATAAATTCTTTGCTTAGGCCAATCTCCAGAAGCATTTTTCTTACATTTTCTTCTAATATTTTTATAGTTCCAGGTTTTACATTTAAGTATTTAATCCATTTTGAGTTAACTTTTGTATATAAATTTTTGTGAGAAATAGGGGTCCAGTTTCTTTCTTCTGCATGTGGCAATCCAATTTTCCCAGCACCACTTACTGAATAGGGTGTTCTTTCTCCAGTGTATGTTTTTGTTGACTTTGTTGAATATCCGTTGGTTGTAATTATGTGGCTTTATTTCTGGGTTCTCTATTCTGTTCCATTAATCCATGTGTCTATTTGTACACCAGTAGCATGTTGTTTTGTTTACTATAGCTTTGTAGTGTAATGTGATACCATATTACAGGTAATGTGATACCTCCAGCTTTGCTCTTTTTGCATAGGATTGCTTTGGTTATTTGGGTTCTTTTTAAGTTCCATATGAATTTTAGGATTATTGTCTATAATTCTGTGAAAAATGATGTTGGTATTTTGACAGGAATTGTATTGAATCTATAGATTGCTATGGGAAATATGGTCATTTTAATAATATTGATTCTTTCAATCCATGACCATGAGATGTTTTTCCATTTCTTTGTGTCATCTACAATTTCTTTAATCAGCATTTTGTAGTTTTCCTTATAGAGACCTTTACCTCCTTTGTTAAACGTATTATATATATATATATGTATAGTTTATATTTAAATATATTCCTAGGTATTTTATTACTTTTTGTAGCTATTATAAGTGAGATTGACCTTTATTTGGTTCTCAGCTTAATCATTATTGGTGTATAAAAATGCTATTGATTTTTGTACATTGATTTTGTATCCTGAAACTTTACTGAATCATTTATCAAATCTAGGAGTCCTTTGGCTGAGTCTTTAGGGATTTCTAAGTATAAGATCATATCATCAACAAAAAGAGATTATGTGACTTTCTCTTTTCCAATTTGGATGCCTTTTATTTCTTTCTCTTGCCTGGTTGCTCTGGCTGGGACTTCCAGTACTATGTTAAATGGAAGTGGTGAAAGTGGGTATCTTTGTCTTGTTCCAATTCTTAGTGGGAATGCTTTAAATTTTTCCCCATTCAGTAGGATATTGGCTATGGGTTGTCATATATGCCAGCACCATTTATTAAAGAGACTGTCCTTTCCATAGTGCATAGATTTATTTCTGGGTTCTCTATCATGTTCCATTGGTCTGTGCATCTGTTTTTATGCCAATATCATGCTGTTTTGGTTGCTGTAGCCTTGCAGTACAACTTGAAACCAGGTAGTGTGATGCCCCCAGCTTTGTTCCTTTTACTCAGGAATTCTTTTGCTGTTTGGGGTCATTAGTAGTTTCATATGAATTTTAGGATTTTTTTTTTTTTAAATTCTGGGCCTGGGCGTGGTGGCTCACACCTGTAATCCTAGCACTCTGGGAAGCCAAGGCGGGTGGATCGCTCAAGGTCAGGAGCTCGAAACCATCCTGAGCAAGAGCAAGTCCCCATCTCTATTAAAAATAGAAAGAAATTAATTGGCCAACTAAAAAATATATAGAAAAATTAGGCAGGCATGGTGCCGTGTGTCTGTAGTCCCAGCTTCTCGGGAGGCTGAGGCAGAAAGATTGCTCGAGCCCAGGAGTTTGAGGTTGCTGTGAGCTAAGCTGATGCCATGGCACTCTAGCCTGGGCAACAAAGTGAGACTCTGTCTAAAAAAAAAAAATCTGTGAAGAATGCCATTGGTATTTTGATAGGGATTGTATCAAATTCATACACTGCTTTGGGTAGTATAGATGGATGTGATCAAGCATTTTAAGGATGGTCTTGTAAAGGAGATACTTTTTAAGCTGGATCTTGAAGGGCAAGTACAATTTGGGAATAATGTCTATGTATGTGCATGTAAAATACAAGAAAGGTGAAGCCTCCCATCCATTACCTTTTCTCCCCAGAATGTATGTGCATTCCCAGGGCTAGGTCAATTCTGGCTCCCTCAGGAAGCTCAGCCTCACAAGCTTTCCCCTCCCCGGGCTACCCTTTCTCTCTGCTTTGCATTGACCATACAGCAGTGTTAACCTCTTATTCTTGATTTCCAGGGGAGTCAACAATACAGAGCATTTGGGTGTGGGTAGCCCTGGGTCCCTCCACCCTTCCTGGCCTCCCCAACTGCTCCCCCCACTTGCATGTCTAAAGAAAGGCAGGCTCAGTGAAGCAGTGCCAGTCATGCCCTCATCCCATGTGGGTCTCAGCAAAGAGAGAGCAGTATGAAGAGTTATCTTGCTATTGCTGGACACATACGCCCCACAGAGAAGGGCACTTTGCCTGTCTTTCTCACTGCTGTATTCCTGAGACCTAGAATGGGGCCTAGAACAGCATCTGGCACACAGAAGGGACTTGAGAAATTTTTGTTGAATTTATTGAATGAATTACTCCAAACCCCAAACTGCTTAAAACTCATAAACCCAAGATAAAGCAGGGTAGGCGGAGGGGCGAGGCAGGCAGCATAACTACAGTAGCAGCAATAGCCGGGATGCAAAACTCTGGCTTTATCTCCTCCTGTTTAGAATAAAACCCACTGAACTCCTAATGAAAAAACAAACAAAGAAATGGAAAGAAAAGAGAAAAAACCCAAGGTTTTCCCCATGGCCTGGACAATCCCTTTGACATATGCCGCTCCAGCCATGCCAGCCCTCTCGACACTCCCATGACCCCGCCCAGCACGTTGCTGCTCCAGGACCTGGTGCAGAGGCCATCCCTTTGCCCAAATCGTGCTTGCCCACCACCCGGCCCACCTTCCCCATGCCTCACTCCCTCACCTCCTTCAGGTCTCTGCTCAAATGTCATCTCCAGACCTGCATGCCTTATTTTTCTGATTATACGTAGTGAATATTCCCTGCCATTATCATAAACATTATTTCTGTATTGTCTCTTCCCTTGGAGAATAGCAGCTCCAAAAGGGCAGGGGCTTTGTCATTTTTTTGTCATTTTGTCATTTTTGTTCACTACTGTATTGTCTGTGTGCCCAGCACACAGAGGCTGCCCCATACAAATGTGCCGTTCAATGAATGGAAATGAATGGACAGGGACCGTACCGCAAAGCTGTTGATGGGGACAGAACACAGGAGATGCCTGAAGAAGAGTCAAAGAGGCCATTCTGGAAGAGCAGCTTCAGAACAAGTGCCATGAGGGAGGAGACGAAGGATAGACGAAGGCTTGGCAATCAGTCAAGCCCTAGAGAGGCAGAGCATTTAGACCGTGAGAATTGTCAAGGATGTGGGAAGGTATAGAAGGCCTCTGCTGGTCCACGCAGTGCCCTTGTGGGAAGTTATAGAAGGCCTCTGCTGTTCCACGCAGTGCCCTCGTGTCAGGGAGACAAACGGTGTCCCTTTCTCCAGGTGTGTGTAGCCTTGTGCAGGGAGCTGCCTGGTGAGTGGGTTGGGGCCTAGATTTTGGTCGACACCCATCCCCTACTGACAGGTGACTTTGTGCAGGGTGCACCTTGCATAACCCTATGTTATAGCATCAGGTTGTAGCTCCATCGAGGTCCTGTTGGGGACAAATCTGAATGTCCACCATGTTATTTCTCCCCTGCTCAGCTTGGGCAAAAAATAATAACCACCCTGAGTTTCAGCTTGGTGACAAGACCAGCCCAAAGTCACATGGCTACTAAAGGGTTGAATTGGGATTTGAACTCCCTTTTATTGGACGACTTGGTGCATAGACTTGCATTATCCTCTTGCTATTCAGAGTGCAGCCTGAGGCCAGCTGTGTCGGCGTCACCTGTGAGTTTTTATGAAGTGCAGATTTCCAGGCTCTGCCTTAGACCCAGTGACTCAGAATCTGCATTTTGATGAGATGCTCTGAACACATTGACGTTTGAGAAACACAACACTCTCCTACTCCTGGGTTTCATGCTGTTCTATGACTTTTCCACTCAACTTGGGATTGGGTCATCTCTATTCTGTCCCCATGGCCTGTCGCCAAATGTTGTCAACATGGTCAGCCAGCTCGGGGCTCTAGGAAGAGCACTGGACATTTAGTTGTGCTTCAATAGCTATGTGATGTTGATATGTTTCACTCCTACGAGCTTAGGCTTCCTGATCCAGGGGATAGAAAAAGGACTAAGGACCCAGCATTTTGTGGGGCTCAAATGACATGAAGGATGGGAAAGTGCCTGTTGCTTCCACATAGTGTAATATAAAGAACCCTGGCATAGACCGCTTATCTCTAGAATGCTACTTCAGCAAAGTAAAAGGAGGGAGAAGATGAATGACCCGGGGTCCATGGGCTCCAGTTAGCAGACTGGAGTAGACACAGAAACCCACAGACTCATTAAACTTGTGTGGCAACCAGCTGGCGCCTGAGGGTTTCAAACAGGGCTTCGATGGTGGAGTTAGCTCCAATCTGGAGAAATTAGGAAGGGGAAAGGTGGGTGAAGTTCAGGCAGGCTGTTTTCCAGGGTAGAAAGCCTATGGGGGACCATGCGTGGTGAGTGAGTGGGAGGAGAGGAAGCGTCCCACAGATAAACCACCTGCTCCCTAGGATCGCGGGGGACACCTTCTCACCTCCATGCCCAGCCACTGCCTGGATGTGGCCACTTCCATTTGGCATCCTGATGTTCTGTGCCCTGCAGAAGTGGTCAGTAGTGTTGGAGCTACGTCAGTGGTCAAGAGCTTGGGGGATGCAATTTGTTAGGAAAAAGTGGCTCAGAGCACAGTGGAGCTCTTGGGGATTAGGCAGAGACTGCAGAGGGAGATGGGTGGCTGGCTGGGTCCTCCTGACATCACCCCCACCACCTCCTAACATCACCCTCCCACCTCCATCAGAAGGCTGGACACAGGAAGTGTTCAGTAAATTCCCAGAAAATGGATAAGTGAATGAATGGATGGAGTCCTTTGCCCTTAGGAATTCTCTGTCTCAGTAGGACCTGCCCTAAAGCTCACCCATCTCTGTGGCTCCCATTCTCCTTTATCCTGCTCTATTTGTCTCTTTCTTTTTTGTCCAGAGCACTCAACCTCCCTTAACATGCTATATAAGTTAATTTGCTTATTGTTTACTGTCTGTTCCCCCTCCCCCGGAAAGCAAGCCCACTGGAACATGGATCTTTATTTGTTTTATCCATGGGCTCATGCCTGAAACAGTGCTTGGCCCATAGGAGATGCTCCACATTTATTTGCTGAATCAAACTGAATTAAATGAGTTAGAGAGAGTGGCAGTGTCTAACTTAATTTCTTGTCTGGTTTTGCCACCAAACCACTGTGTGACCAGGGTGCCGGCCTTCACCTTTTTGCCCCTCAGTTTCACCATGTGTATTCAGAGGAGGTTGGATCTATCTCTAAGGGTACTTTTCAGCTCTGATTCTGTGACAGTTGTCTTTCAGGATGGCTTTGGAAGATCATTTGCACAAAGTAGTGAAGAGAGCCCTGTAGAAGAAATGAGCAGATGTGGGCGGGAATCCTTGCTCTGACACTTCTTAAGTACTGAGACTTTGAGTGAGACACTTGTCTTCTATTCCGTATATGATGCTCCTAGCACGGTGCCTGGCTTGCCTTAGGAGTTGACTAAATGTTAGCGTCTGCCTCCTCTCCCCATCTGGGCTTGCATGCTCCGTGCCAAATGAGCCTCGGCTCATGCACCCGTGTAGCAATGGCCTGAACAAACTTTGAAAGCTATAAAGTCATCCCCAAATGTAAAGGGTTATTACGGTTACACACATACCCCGTCCCTGGCCTCCCTATGCACGGATGAAATTGGCACCATAGTTGCTATTTATACCAAAACTATCTCATGATTCACCGGCCTTCCTGCTCATCAGAAATGTTGCACCTGACGAGACCAAATTCACATTGGGTTTATCAAAGTCTAATTAAAACTCAATCATCATGTCTAGCATGTTGCCTTATTATTTTGGCTTAATTAGGGTGATGAGAGGGGCTGAAGGCAGCAATTCCAGCAGTGCCGTGATACAACATCTGGAGAGGAACGGGGCTTAGCCAGATGAGCAATTAAGTTGAACTGCGCGCATGTAGCACTACACGCACATAGCAGGGATCTTTGCATCTGACAGCTGTCTGGCCGGCCCCTCCCCAGCTCAGGCTTTGCGGAAGCCGGACCAATATGCTGCCTTCTCGACCTCCTGGAGTATCAGGAACTGGTCAGAGAGCCTTTAGGGAACGGGGTAGCGAAGCCACCACTGTGGGGAATATCCCCCAGTCATGGTTTTCAGTCACAGGGAGAAGGGAAGTGGGAGCGCTTGGTGACAAGAGAAGATGAATTCTCCCTTGGGTCTTGGATTTGGTCGGCTGTGGTCTGGATGCTGATGTGGATCATGCCAGAAAAACTCAGTCCTCTTTGGAATGTCATCACCCATGTCTTCTGTTATGAATATCCTAAAATTGGGTACTTCTTCCCCTGCTCCCAGAAGCAGGCATGGTGCCTGGGGCAAATTGCTCGAATCACCTTAGAAAGTGCTCATCCATGTCAAGGCTGCAAACTGATCCATGAGGCTTATTATAAGAGTTAAGGTAAGCTGGCTGCTGCAAAAAGTAGACCCTGTGGCTTCCAAGGGTCCTGCCTCCTGGCTTTCGTACTCCTGTGTAATTTTCTTTCTTTATTCTTGTGTAAAAGCGCTTGAGTGCAGTCTGGACCTAATGATTTATTTCTAATGAATTTGACGTGGCAAAAGGAAGGGATGTCACTTTTAAGATTAGGGTACGGAAGACAGTGAGACCATTTTAACCATTTTAAAGTGTGCAGTCCAATGGCATTAAATACACTCACTGGTGTGCAACCATCACCACCATCCATCTCCAGAGCTTTTTCTATTTTGAAAAACTGATGTACAGGAATTTTTTAAGAGCCAACGCTGGATGTGGTATGCATCACTTCCTCTCATATTGCAATGGCTAGAACTTAGTCTATGGCTATACCTAAATGCAGGGGAGACTGGGAAATGTAGTCTGGCTGTGTACCCAAGAAGTAAACATGTATTTTTGGTGAGAAGCTATTAGTCTTTGTCACATTTATGCGCAATAGCATCTACATTCCAAAATAACACTGAGCCATCAGTCCAATGCAAACACCACTAACTCAAGGACAAAGTAACCCATAGTCCCCCATGACTATGCTGGCTCCCAGGTCCCTCCCTGTTGTGCTCTTAATTTTAGAATTGAGGACTTTTACAAGAAATCTCTTAAAAGGTAGATGGCCAAAGATTCCCTGATGTTTCTCTGAGAAACTTTGCAAAACGCATTCTAGACATATTATATCACCATGTCAGCGTTTGCTCCTTACACAGTTTGTAATTTTTTTTAAATTGCTTGGGGGCATTTGCTGGAACCCAGAATTTTGTTCTCTCAAGACTCTCCTCTCCTGAGGCAGCTTCCTTCAGCACTGTCTCATCACGTCAGAGGTGGCTGAAGTGGAATTGATGGCCTCAGACCATATGACACCTTCCTTGCCCCAGTCAGACAACCGGGGCTCTGTAGGGAAGCCCCACCCATCCCAGAGAAGGTTGGTTTTCATTTTCAAAGGCAGAGTACCCTTTGGGGGCCATCTGGATCTTGCATTGCCTGAGATATGGCCAGGGTGACCAGTTCCATTCCTTAAATCTCTCCTTTCTAGCATTTTTTAGAGTCTGTTTTCATGAGAAAGCATCTGTCCATGAAATAAAGAAGAAAAAGCAGAAAGCCTGTGATCTCTTGCAGTCTCTCTTCAAGCCCACGTATATGAGTTTAGGGTGAGTGGTTTTGCAAATTCTCTGCCTGTGAAAAGTTCATTTTCAGACCCAACTGCCTTAGAAATTGCCAAATGGACTGAAATTTGCATTTCTGTGAGTAGCTGGTGTTCTGAGCAGTTTTAGATACTTGGCCTCTACTTATCTGACCTTGAGCTGTGCCATGGTGATAACTGAGCAACCACTTTTTGGGTGGGTACCATCTGTTGGCTCATGGTACCTGGCTGGGTGAAGCACATGTAGCACCCACTAGCCCCATTCTTGGGGCCAGAGTTCCTGGCTTCAGAGGGTTCGTAGTCTAAGGAGGGAGATATAATTTCAAGATAACACAGTGGGTCTAGGGTGGAAGTGTGCACGAGACGTCACAGTGGCAGAGAGGAGGGTCCTCTAATCCATTTTAGGGGAAGGAGGGAAAGCCTAAGAAATTTCCTAAGGAGATAATATTCAAGTAGAGTAGGATATCAGCCAGAAAGAGTGCAGGATAGAATATGTAAGGAAGAGAAGTCAACATAGAGATGAGAGAACATGGTTCATGCTTGGAACTACAAATAGTGGGGAAAGTAGTACAGTGGTGACAAAACAGGTTTTGGAGTCTGACATACCAGGGTTCAAATCCTAGATCCAGTTTCTACTCTGCGATTATTGGTCATGCCATCAGCCTCTCTTGGCCTCAGTTTTCTCATCTGTAAGATAGGGTCATGAAAAAAATCTAACACATAGAGCATATGAGAAGATGAAGAGAAATTTGTATAGCATTGTGTCCAGACCCAATAAAAAAGCTGAATAAATACTGTTGTCCAGTAGGCAACTATAAATGTGGGTCTAACCTTAAGAAGGCTGATCTACGCTAGAGACGTAGTCTAGGAAATCACCAACCTTAAAGGTGACCACTGAGGGCATGAGAAGGAGTGAAGCTGTCTCAGCTAGCTTCTGCTGCATGGCAAATCAGCCCCAAACTTCGTGACTTAAAGCAACCATTTGTTATTTTTCATGACTGCATAAGTTCTGCATCTGGGCTAGACTTGGCTGATCTTAGACGGGTTTGTTCATGTGTCTGTGGTCAAGTGGCAGTTTGGCTGAGGCTGGCTGGTCTGAGATGGTCTCACTCACCAGCTGCGTGGTTGGTCATTGGCTGGGGTGACTGGACCATAGGACTGTCATCCAGCCCAGGCTTGGTCACAGGGCAGTGAGGCCCAGGCTGGGAACTTGCACGATGCTGCTTTGCCATATTCTATTAGCCAAGGTAAGTCAAGGCCAGCCCAGATGCAAGAGGTAGATACACAGACTCCACCTCTTGACAGGAACAGTTACAAAGTTACATTACAAAGAATGTTGACATAGGGGAGGTAGAGAATTGGGACCATTTTTTAAAATAATCTACCATAGAACCTACCCAATACTAGAGTCTAGGAGGGAAAGAGAACAAAGCCCAGCTCACAACTCTGTCATTCAAGGCCAAGAAGAGGGAGACTGGTTAGTAGCCTAAGAGATTTTGGGAAAACCAGAGAGTGTAGTGTCATGGAAGTCAATGGGAAGAGAGAGTTTCTAGAAGGGAGAAATAATTAAAAGCATCAAGGCTGCTGAGAATCCAAGGAGCACACTGCTGACCATGGTCAGGGTGACCATCACATCCCAAATAAAGGTCAGTGGTGACCATGGTGAGGACAGGTTCATGGTGAAAGCAGACTATGGTGGTTTGTGGCAAGAATTGGAGACAAAAATGCATTGGCAATATTCTTGGAAAGTTTTGATGAGAAGAAAGGAGACAGATTGAGTAGTGACTTGTTAGGAGTAGAGGGAAGAATAGTTTCTATTTTTTTTTAAAGGTAGGGGAGACCTGAGTAAGTTCAATGCTGTTAGGAGGAGGTGGTGGAGGGCTGGTTGGACAATATAGGGAAGAAAGGGAACCATAGAAGAATATTCCAAAAAGGTGGGAGGGAATGAGATCTGGGCTCAAGTATCACTTTGTTGAGGAGACCTGTAACAGGAAAGCAGTAAGAAGGGACAGTTTTAGACTTAAGTAAGTTCACAGGTGGATGGAAGAAGGCTGAGGCAGTTCCCCTTTCCAATAGCTTCTATTTGCTCTGTGAAGCCGGAGTGATTTCACTGCTCAGAGAGAAGGGGAAGAAGTGGCATTGAAGAGAGGGTTAAAACTCTGCAACAGCCACCGTGGAGAAGAGAGAGAGCTGACAAGGGAAATAGAGAAGGATTGCCAGGCAGTGCTGAGGGTCCATTTGAAGTAGGAGACCATAAATTCAGAGTGGCACTGCTGATTTATAGTGACACCAGTCTGTGTGGGTTTCCAGCAGTGCTTAGCAACGAGAGATGAGCAATAATTGGATTCATCCAAAGTTGGTGTTTTTCCAGAAGTTGGATTGGGGGGATGTTGGGGTAAGGGTATTGGCAAGAGAGAGACTGAAATGATAAGAGATGCCATCTGAGCTGGATAGGGAAGGACATGAAGACAGCAGGGGCTAATATGCAGAGAATGAATGCTAGTGTCATGGGCCAGCAAGGTAGCGTCTCAAGTTCATCTCTAAGGAGAGAACTTACACCGTGCTTCATACAGACCATGCTCCTCAATCGTCGCCATACTTTGGTGACTTCCACAGTTTACTTCCTATCCAGCTCTCTGCACCCCCATTCCCCTAACAATTCACAGCCCACGGAGAGTTGGAAGGGCTGCGGATCAGTAGAAGATAGGACCGTGAGTCCCCGTAGCTCCCTTCCACAGAAGTTCCGGCACCCACTCCATTGCCCAAGTCAAAATCTTGGGGGTCCTGCTCAATTCCTCTGTTTCCTCAATCTCCTTCACCAAAGCCATCACCGCATGTGGGGAGACCTTACTGGTTGCTTCATCCTCGGGCTCCTCTTCACACAGTATAGACAGGCTGCTCTTTTAGGAACATGAACCACATCATATGTACCACCCAGGCCTCGGCGGAGATCATGGCAAGGAGTTGGGGAGAGTCACATGTTGAACGACCACTCTGGCTGCAGTGTGGAGGTCAGGCAGACAGGCGACAAGAGTGACTGCAGTCAAACCAGTCTCGAGGACATTGTAGGAGTTCATTCAGGACCAGATGGCAGCTGAGACTAGTTGGGCTTGAAGATGGAGCGAAGTAAATGGATTTGAGAGATATTTTAGGAGGCAAAAAGAAAGGCTTGGAATACCCTTTCTACCTCTTGCTCCTATATTTCCTGGTCAACGCCTACGAATTATTCTGAGGTCCACGTCTACCTTCTCAAGGTGTCTTGCCCTGATGTCCCAGAATAGGTTATGTGGAAGCCAGACACACATTTGTGTAACTGATATGATGTCGAAGATTCTCGTGAAGATGGAAGAGACCTGAGTGTGTACATGGACTAGGGGAAGAGCTCTGGTAGAGAGAGACTGAAGATATCAAGGAGAAGAGGAAATTGGTAGAGTGAGGTTCCCAAGGAGGAAAGGGGCATGGACTTTGCAACACGGTGGAGGGACTGGCCTGGATCTCAGGAAGTATCTAGTCATCTAGTCCTGCACTGCCACCGGGCTGGGTCACACTGGGGAAGAGCAATCCCACGCCGGGCCTAGACCAGTGGTTACCAGTTCTTCCTAGCGTGAAGCCCTTTTTTTTTGGAACCTCAGCATATTTCCTGGGCTCTAAGCTGTACCTACAGTTTTAATATCCATTGATTGAGAGAATGCATGATAGCAAGAAGCTCTATGAATTCAGGAACGCTTTTAAATAAACTTCCTTTTTGTTAATCACAACTTTATCCACTTTCCTTTAAAATACTACATGTACTTGTGAAATGGTTTTTTTCCCCTAGAAAATGCCTAGTGACCTAGAACTGCAAATCTAGATGCCCTCTGCCCCAAGCTCCTGCGTCTACAGGTTGAGAACTGTGATCTAGTCTAGACCATCTTCTAATGAGAATTGATCATATCTGAGTGCCTGCCTTCCCCCGGCCAGGGAGAGCCTTGGGGACAGGAGTCCTGGCCTTTTTCACATCCCCAGCTCCCAGCGTAGGACATGAGACAAAACCAGCTTTTAAAAACTCAGGTTGAATGAGTGAAAGTAGAATTATTTACAGGATTATTATTATTATTATTTAACTTGTAATGTCTGGATATTCTTCCATATTCAATTTCTAAGAAAAAAGTTCCTGATTTTCTTTCCTTCTAGTGATTAAGATAATACAGGTTCAACCCATTGCTTAAGGTGCTGGTCTGTTTAAGCGGAGGGAGCCCGCCCTAGCTAGGTCCGTTTTCCTGTTTCTAGACAGTCTTTAGCAGAGCATGATCTTCATGAAGCGCCTGGCTCATTCCGCAGAGTAAAATGTACCAAACGGGCAGGCACATCCTGTCCTTCAGATGTTCCAGCTCAAAACTCAAATTTCTGCACTTATTTCTGCAAGCTTATTTGGCTAAATGTATCTTGGAGCATTAGCTTAAGCCACCGCACACAGCTGATGTTTTATTTTGAACATAAATGTACAAATCTGAAGGGAGAAATCACCTGGCATTACGTGCATAAAATCAAGAGGCATTTCAACCCTTGGCACTTTAATTGGATCCTTTTGATGGGAGAGGCCAACAGAGACACCGAATCCCAGGATGTGATTCTGTCACTTCAGGCTGTCCTTGGGATAACGGGGAGAAAGCTGGCCGCGTGAGCTGGGGGCGGGGGGCTCTCCTTGCCAGGAACAGGCTGACAAACGGATTCGAGGGTTCAACTGGCAGGTCAGCCGCCCTCTCACAGGGGCGCCAGCTCAGCCCGTCTCGCCACGGAGTGAGTGCCCTGCTTCCAGCCACCGGTGTGGAGTGGCAGGGATGTCCCGCACAGCAGGAGACCGGGAGTCACCGCTCTGCGGGGGGGGGGGGGGGGGGGGGGGGGGGGAAGGCTGAATGGCGGCCTCGAAATAGGTGGCACGTGAAATACGTAAACACACACACACACTCACATATACATTCACACACTCACATACACTCACACACTCACACACACAATCACACATACATTCACACACACTCTCACACACACATACACTCACACACACATACATTCACACACACTCTCACACACATACATACGCATATACTCACACACACATACATTCACACCTACACTCACACTTACACACACTCACACATACATTCACACACATACACTCACACACTCTTTCACACACACACTCACATACACTCACACAAACACACTCACACATACATTCACACACACTCTCACACACACATACACTCACACTTACACACACTCATACATACCCTCATACACTTACACACACACACTCTCACATACATGCATACACACACACACTCACACACACACACTCTCACATACATGCATACACACACACACTCACACACACAATCACACACACTCACATGCTGCAGGGCTGGGGCCCCAACACAGCCTATGTCAACTCCTGCTCTGTCTGGGCCAGACTCCTCCGTGTCCTCGGTCTCTTCCCCCCGCATCCCGTCACCTGCTGCCGTTTGTGAAACGTGGGTGTTGCCTGAGGTCACCCTCTTAGGTGGAGTTTGTCTTTCCAAATTCCTTGTGACCAGCAGGGAGGCTGACTGCTCTTACTCCTTGCAGCTGCTTCCAAAGCACCTCTCTCCTCTTTTGGAAAGCCACCACTCCTTTGAGACCTGACATCGGCATCCACGCTGCCCCCAACACACACACACACACACAGCCCATGCTGCAGCTGACCTGGCTGCCCTCACTCACTGATGACTTAGTTCTCGCTCTTCTTTTTTTAAATTTCAAAAT